>JAHBCN010021423.1:0-14202 GCA_019359885.1 Listronotus oregonensis | reverse complement strand
TTTACCGTGTCAAAAAATATCAAACTTTAGTTGTATAATTTTCTTTGTGAAATATTTTAAATACCTTTATTATTTTACAGGAATATATTAATAAAATGTTTATTGGTTTTTATTTAAATGACTCCACGTACAAAGTAAGAGTTATTTTTTCTGTATCACAAATACATGCGTAAAAATTTAGGAAGAAAAAAAAACAAACTTTTTCCTTCCACCACCCATAGTGGTGTCATAGGTGCCACCAAAAACCAGGGTCCCATAAGATCAGAAGAGACTAAAATTAGAGAATGGAATGGACATAAGCTCTCATTCGCTCATTTATTTATTCATTGGTTGTTTCTAATCACCCTTCTTGATGGATCTTCACGTTGTCTGTGTGTAAAATAAAATGTCGGCATGCACAGACATCCATTTTGTCGCATGTGGATAGTCCAAAAGAAAGTGATTTTGTTTGCCTAGGTTTTTATCAGGATCACAGAAAATGTAGTAGGAAGCTTTGATTTTTTTATTATAATATTAAAAACTAATTTAATGCTACACAAACAGACTAATTTACATAATGATTTCTACGGACCGAGCCAGCTCGCATAACTTACTGACAAGTGAGTTCCTTAAATAAGTCGTATCCTTTAATTTTGACTGCAAGTAGCATTTTATTCAAAATTTAAAAAATAATGTTCTTGTTTTTGTGTAGGTGATTATACATTTGGGCAACTATTAATTGTTGTCTCAATTTATGTTACAATAATAATTATATTAAAGTTTGCGCAAAAATTTCTCTTAGGCATATGAAAATTAAACACTTTTACATTTTCTTCTCATTCCTCAAGAAAACTTGAATATGTACATACATATTAATAAGTATTAGGTAGGGTAATTATTCCAGAGTTAGTAATTTTATGATGAAACTAGATGAAAAGCTTGTCTCCGCCAGGCGAGAGACAATATTAAGTAGCCTCTGTCTCCGTAAGACGCCTTCCGTACGGCTAACGGTAAAAAAACACTCCTATTTTTGTCCCGAGGGCGAAATTCAAAAAACGGGCTTCGTTAGGTTCTAGCCACTACTAAAGACTACCATTGTGCCAAATTTCATGATTTTAGCTCAAGCCATAACTTCAGAATCGCGTGGACAGACAAATAAATAAATAAATATATATATATATATATATATATATATATATATATATATATATATATATATATATATATATATATATATATATATATATATATATATATATATATATATATATATATATATATATATAATAACCTCCTCTATAAAATATCCACATTAGCAAATTATATATATAGGTATATTGTTTTCGATAAACCTGAGTTAAAAATTAATTTTGTGTAATAACGTATTTTGTAATAAAAAAACGGGTTACCTAAGAATATAAAAAAAAGTTCTTATTTACAAAATGCAGATTTTTTGTTTACACCTTCTAGGGTTCAAAAATTAAAAATTTAAATAAATGAAAAGATATATTTTAGGATCTTCTAGCTATTTATTTCTTAATTAAGGAAATGTACCTAAAGAAACGTTCTCTTTTCTATTAATTAAACGGCCATCCCAAACAACATTTTTATCACTTTTTAATAATAATTTCTTACTCTTTTCATTTCCTAAGAATTGCATTTGCTCTCTCCTCCTTTTTTCCCCTTTTTATTTATTGCAAACAAAACTTTTTTTATTTCCTCCATGAAACTGCGGTTTCAATTGTGACATGTTTTTAGTAGGAGAACAGAACCTTTCGGTAGGGATTACTATCTTTGATATTTTAGATGATCCAAAATCTGAATTTTATTCTCCCATAACATTAGATTTTAAAATTTGGTACCATATGTATGTGTGTATAGTAGGTAGGTATATTCAACGTTTTAGTTGTTAAAATAATTTCAAAATTTATTTTAAGACGTTTAGAAAAAAATAGGTAAATTTTGCCAACGTAACTATAACATTTTGAAACGATTTAGCATTTCGAGGTTTTTATAGTATGTGCAGTGGCGAATTTAAGGGGAGGCTGAAGGGGCTACAGTCCAGAACGGCAAATTTAAGGGAGCGGCAAATTTTACCTTTTTGACGTGATAACGTCTAGTAAATCCTCGACACTCTGATCAATGAATTGAAAAAAAAATAAAGAATTCGTATGACGAGATAAATTCACTGTTTTGCTTCCTAGTCAAGAGCGATGCTTTGCGCATTGATATGAAAAAACTTATTGATCAGAGTAGCAGATTGTGAATTTTTAAAAAAAAAGACCTTCCCAAACCAGAGGAATTTGCCAATAAAATTTTAAAATTTTTTTTTGGTTTTTTTAAAACCCAAATTTAAAAAAAAAGGAACGACCAAAAACTCTTCTGAGACTGTATGAGATCTTGAAAAAAAAAACCGCGGGAAATACCCTTACATAGATATTACGTTGAGGCTTTTTTTTGACCATCCCAGCTACTAATTTTTTCCCCGAAAAAAAGGTCATTTTCTGTTTTGAAACAGATACAAGATTATTCCCGCTCTAAAATGCGTGAAACACGTCTTCAAAATGTAGCAGTCCTAAGCATTGAACATGCGATAACTGAGAATGTGGACTTCAAACTCGTGATTGACGCTTTTTCGAACACCAAATCTCGAAGTTTTTCGAAGAAAACAATTGTAATTTTCCCTTTGAACAATTCTTCACCAGAAGTATGATTTTATGTTAATTAGTATTGTACTTTAAGCGTGTCAATCGTTTCTAAAGTAAGTTTAGATTTTTGTTATTTGGATCAACGAAATATTAGATTTATATATCATATTAAATTTTTACCTAAATGTTACTATACCTACATACAAATAAATATCGTTCTTTGTGTATTGACATGTTGGGAATTCTACTATATATCTCCTGTAATTTATGACTTTAAAAAAATAATTGAATCATAGTATCCTTTTATCCGTATCATTATTAAATGAGAAATAGCTAAAGTAAATAACAATGAAGAGTGTGCTAAGAATATATTAAAATAGAGTAAACATAGAAGAAAATTTAAGACACGAATAAACACGAATATTATCAACCGGCGCTATACTGAGGGGACGGATCGCGGGGTGGCTGGGGTTGAGGCGGGCGGGGGGCAATCCCCGCTATCAGTCCCTAGGCGGCAAATATCAAATCCCCTCGAATTAGGGCAAAACCCGGATAGTCGCCCGGGGTATAGTTGCCTTGATTGCAATAACTCTAGTTTCGCGAATGACACACAACATGTTATTTTATTTATCTATAGATTTTGCAAATACAACTAAGATGGCAGTGTTACATGTCTCTGTGCGATTGCATGGGACGGCTAGGTGCGATCAAAGATTTTGCGGGATAAACTTCCTTTTCGGCGGGGCATCGATCCTAAACGTAATTTACATGGTTAGGGCAACTATCCCCTATATGGGATAGTTGTCCTAAAATTTAAAGGTCCGCAAAATTGCTAATACTCGGGAAAAACCAAAGATAATGTTTATTCCTTTCAATAATTTGAAGATAATAAACCAAAGTACCTACCCGTTTTACAAATAAAGAATCTTGCTTTTTGTGCTAAGAGATACATAGTTTTTTTAAAAAAAATGAGGCATCTATCCTGGTTTTACCCGGGGTGTTTATTTCAAATTAAAAAAAAAAAAAAAAAAAAATGTAGGTACGCAGAAGAATTGCAGGAAGAAAAATTTCACGTCAGATAACTTTCGAACTGTAAAAATGACAAAAAATGCAAAAATTGTAAGCAATTTTTAAATTTCTGAACATTTTTTGTGTCTCTTCTATACTTTTAGCCGGAGTCGTCGCTAGAAACCCTTGCGAGGCTTGGCCTGGCGACCAGGGTAAGCCTCATAATTTTGCACCTCTTCCTTTACCCAATGAAGTCCTTTAGCTCAAGAGTTAAATGGCGTGATTTGTTAGCCTGCAGTGTCGTGCCTCACAAGGCTTGCTCCCCTGGCGGAGGCTCCAGTTTCCCTACCCTAGCTACGACTATGCTTTTAGCAATAATTAATTTTTGATTTATATGCAGGTTTATCAAAATAATGAAATAACTTAATATGTACATTACCAGAGCTTTTTAGACTAAGTTATGAAGTTCAAATATCTAACAGTAACAGTTTACAAACAAATAAATAATAAGCAACCAGAAAATCAATGTTGCCGACTTTTGTTGATCCTTTAGTAGGAGAGATAGAGCCGACATTTTGTCATCGATGATATGGCATTTCTCCAATTTAATGTGTCCAATACCAATAGTTACAGTCTCCTGCAGGCGGTAGCTATAAGGGGTGAAAGTGGCTTATTTTTAAAAGAAAGATCGTCATCTATTATAGGCTTGAAAATGTGTCAGTTGAGTAGGTATATTGACATCATAAGTGTATTCAGGGAGGGCTGCATTTCCCCTCCTTCAAAGGCCACAATTTTTTTTTAATTTTATTACCCTATTTTTTTTTTTTTTTTATAGTGCTGAAGAATATATCCTAGCTGTCAGGCGGTTATAGGATTTACCGTTCACCATTTACTTCATCTCATTATTTAAAAAATATAAAAGTTTTTTTTTATCTTGGGACAGTCCACGAAGGCTGATGCCTAAATAGGTACTAACGTACCGTGGGTGTCTTAAGTGTGGTGAGAGGGAGTTTGTTTACACGGGAATTAAATATTTGGAGCCTTTCTAAATGTTGTTGGAAACTACCAGAGAAGGAATTATACTGGCCAACTCCTCTGAGCAGAAGCCGTAAAAATACCTATAGAAGAGCGACAAATCCCCTACAGCTCGACGGTGGGCAAGAAGAGAAGCCTTTTAGTGAGCGTTGGATCATTAATAAGACGAACGGTTCTTCTTTGAATGGAGTCCAGAATGCTTAGTGTTGTAAGGGAGCCATTCCACAGACATGAGAACCATTTCTAAAGAGGGTCTGATTTGGGACACATACAGAGTGTACAGATTGAAAGAAGAGAAATATTTTCTGGCTCGAAAGAGGAATCCAAGCTTTTTTTGAAGCTGCCGAAGCTATGGATGTACCTAATGTGTTTGTGCCAGTTAAGGTTATTCTCAAAAGTAACGCCAACAAGATTAAAAGAAGCTTTTGTTTGCAGAGCTTGGCCGCTCATATGTAAGGATTAGCAGGACTTTTTGCGACAGCGAACATGACTGTGTTTTTCAGGCATTAACGAAAAGATTTTTGGCGCCCCAATCCAAGATAAGTTTGAGGTCTTTGAAAGAGATATCTGCAATGACCTGCGCTTGTTTTCCAAATCAGAATTGCATGGTGGTTAAAAAATTGAATATTTGAGTGGAGGTACTATCGTCAGCAAAATAAAATGGGATTAATTGTGGGAAAGAGGGATCGTTAATGTGTAGAAGAAATGGAAGGGTGACACTGAGCTGGAAGAATGACCATCTACAGTAATTGATATACGTCGATTAGAAAGGAAACTGGCAAGCCAAGAGCAAAGCTTAGTTGTAAGACCGTAAGAAGGAAGTTTGTTAAGAAGTCCATCATGCCAGACCTAATCGAAAGCTTTGGATATGTCAAGAGCAACGATCTGGGATTCATCAAGAAACTCAAGGGACTTGTTCCAGTTGTGCGAGACAAAGGAAAGAAGATCAGCTGTAGATCTACTGTGACGGAATTCATACTGTCTATTATGAAATATTTTATGTTTTTCCAGATACTTTAAGATTTGGGAATTAATGACTACATCCATTAAAAGATTAGATTAGATTAGATTCTTTGACCGTCAGGTTAAAGCCTTCGATTTTCAAAAAGAATCTGCGACTCTCTGGTGCCCGAATTCCAGGCCTCAAGTCGATCAGCTAGTCAATTGCCTATTATACACCCTACACTTGCGCACAGCAGGTGAAAAAGGAAATTGATTCCTGTGGCTTTATCATCCCTATCACAAGTTGTGTAGTATACGATAGAGATTTTATTGCCTGAAGAAGTGTACTGCCGAAAATAAGAGATCGGTTTAAGATTTGTCGGTTTAAGATTAACAAGAGTAGCTCCGCGGGGTGTCTATCTGACTATAAAGCACCTAGAGGAGTTGGGGTAGCGCTTTATCATTCTCCAGAGGAAAGCTTTTTCTTCTCCGAAAATTAGTTATCCGTAACCCCTGCGCAATCCAACTGTTTCATAATTGTTGGGCACTGAGGCAAAGTAGCTAGGGATAAAACTTAAAAAACTTAAAAACTTTGTCTTTTTGCTGAAATTTTAACTTGCAAAGTGACTTGCTTTTAGCTAGAATAAAAACTCTTAACGAAAAGAACCGGTCTAAAAAAGGAGTTAAAAATTACCCAATTCATTTTTTAAAGACCGAAATTATTCATTTTACGAAGTTGTCTAAATTTTCGATTTTAAAAATCTGTTAACATTAATGTAAGGCCGATGTTAGCATTACTAATAATTTCCCGATTTGGGAAATTATTTTTTTTGCTTACTATCCTTACGATTTGACCTATTAAATTTAAGTTTAAAACTTAGTTTATAATGTTAGAATTCGTAAATTATTTAATTTACAGTGATCTAGTGAACTTAACCAGCCAAAAACTATACAAAGTATTTGGAAAAAACCTTATTTTACAGCACAGCAGGATTTTTACCAAATAATTTTTATTAAAAATAATAATTATCTATTATTTAAAGTTAAGTTGTAAATATTTAGTTGTAGGTTTTTTAAATCTGTAAAAGAGCTTCTAGACTTAACCTCAACTAGCATTTAGTGAAAGCCCAAAATTTGCAAATATGCATGAAAACCTTTAAAAAACCGAGGCCCAGAATACTGATCCATACAGAAGCGACACGGACGAATTTTGATGGTTTAGTAATTTTGGTTGCATATACTACGTCGTCCATTACCGAATGTGTTTAAAGTCCAATTGACAGTTCTTACTGACAAAGCAAAATAATTGTTTACATTCGACGACCAACTTAATTCTATTGTGTTTTTTTAATTTTTTTTAAATAAAACCAATCCCCCCCCTAAATAATGACTAATAAAAGCAGTGGATATTGTTGTGCATATACTTTTTGGGAATTCTCCTGCGGATCAAGAAATATCACATTTTGCTTTTCCAAAAACATGAATCTGGGTATGTACCAATACTAAATTGAAATAGCAATATAAATTATTAACTTGAAAATTTTTTTGAACTCCTTTTTTAATTAAAAGGTAGAATTTTTAAATGTAAAAATTATTTAATAAAATGTATTAAATACTTTTTAAATTTATTAAACACTACAAGTTTGATTAGTATGATTAGTAATTAAGTTCAACTTCAAGGGACCAATGATTTTGTTTTAGATTTTAATTTGGGCAAAGGTTTGAAAAAAAGAAGATTTTTTTTTAAAGGGGGGCCCGCAATTTTACATAAATACCATAAAATATGGAAAAACACTGAAGATAAATAAGTACATAAATAAAGGTGCTTAAGGTAGAGAAATTTATTTCCCAACCTGTCACAACTTTGTTTAGCCATTTGCCGAAAAGATTGTTGATGAAATATACAAATCTGAAGCCATTGTTTAAAATTTTTTTTGATCATGGGACAGACAACTTCAATCCAATCGAAAGGTATGAATGCCCCTATTTTTAAATTGTTTGTTTGTCTAAAACATACTTGATACATTGCTTGAGAAAAACCTGAAAAAAAGTTTAATTTTATCTTTTAATTTCAAGCTGCCAAAATTTTTTTGTAGTTTTCAACTATTCTATGGATAGAAGGAAAAAAAATTTTTTAGCCAAATTTGGTTACAGAGGAAAAAAAAACTTTCTTCCAGTATGTATCGGAGTATGTAGTACGAGTCATATATAGTATGTGAGAAAAATAATAATATGGGTTTAATATCCTTAATTGGGGTTTAAATAAATGCGATGTTAAATGGTCATATTTGTCATATCATCTTAGAGCATTGAAAAAAAATGTAACTGATAAAAAAAGTGCCAATTAAAAAAAAAATTAGCTTATTACTTGTAATAAACTTATTGAAACCATTCAAATTGCTATAGCTTTGGCTTGGATTATTGCTTTGGGCCTATTTTTAACCATTTTTTTTAGTTGCACTGTGAAAGGATGCTTTTAAATGGTACCCTAAATAAAATTAATTTTGGTATGTGACAAATATTTTTAAAATTTTTTTTTTAACAAAAAAAAATGTAAAGAGTATTCTGGTATTTGTCAGAATTGTTTTGGGGGAAATTTTTCAAACAAATGCTGTTAAAAAGTTTACTAAGAATTTTTTAGTTTGAAGAATGGGTTTTTTTTTCTTCAAAAGCAAATAAAATATGCATAAAAAGACCCCAGTATTTTTTTGGGAAAAACTGTCTGAAGCTCCAGAAAGATCATTCACAGTAGTATTTACAACTCATAAAATAATGAAACCCAATAGATTTATTGTAATCATTTTATAGATATCAATTATAAAACACCATGCACAAATTTCAAAAAAAAATGTTTTTTGAAATATCTCTAAAAATTTATGAGATGTATCATAAAAATGTAAAAAATATGCTAAATTTTTTTTTTTAATAAAAATTATAATTTTTTTTTTAAATCATTTTCCCTGAGAGAACCCCATTTTTTTTTTAGCACCAACATACCATGGATGTTCCAAGTAAAGCAAAAAAAAATTTTTTATAAAAAAAATTAAGGATTTACAGGGAACGAAGAGAACTCGACTGCTTTTTTAAAATGTATTTTATTTTATATTTATAATATGTATTAATATACAAATATGTATGTACTTTTTTGGGTTTATATTTTAAATTGCCTTTTTTATGGTGCTAACAGAAAGCTAAAAAAAGAATTGATAATTGATGTTTACTAAAAAATATTTTTTGAATTGAATTTTTTCCCAAGCATTACTCCTTAAAAAAGAAGTTTTTTTCAACTTAGATATTTTTTTGGGGATTTAAATAACCAAATTTTAAAAAAAAATTAATAATATTTTAAAGAGAAACAAAATTTTGATAAAACAAAAAATAAAACTTTTAAATTATCAAGAAATGTGTCTGGTTGGAAATTTATCATAAAAAGTAAATTATGGCACTGACCAAGTATAATTTTTAATATGGAAACTTGGTGCCATCTTATAAGACTGTTTTCTTTTGAAAATTTTTAATTATTCTGGACAAAAATTTTAATTACTGACCAAGTCGCATTTTAAAGAAAAGTTTTCAGTAAATTGGAACAATGTAATCCATTAAATTTTATCAAAATATTAAGAGCCACCATTTTGTCAAGAATATTGCTTTATTAATGTTTGGGTATAATTGTTACTTGGAGAACTCCTACAAATATATTATACGTCTCTAAATTTATGAAAAAATTTTGGTGTGTGAAAAAAAATGTGTTTCTAGTTTTTTTTATATTCCTCAACGCCAAAGTTTACAGATTAATAACATATTATAATCATTCTGTAAAGTTGCCTCGACGAGACTGCCAAACCAGAAAAGAAGTCGGTCATATGCAACATCCATTCTGGTCCACTTGTTCCTTTTATAGGTTTTTCCTGAGGATTTTTATCCATTGTATAATCCAATAGTTTTTAGGTATGATAGTATTTTTAACAAGTCCACACTTTACTAGATATCGTGTATTATTCTAGTTTTTCTGTTTCATGTTTTTTATTAGTTATTTGTGTAGATATTTTTAGTTCTACTTTTTTTTAAATAGGTTTGTAAGTATTTAAAAAAATATTTGCCTTTATATTAATAAGCTACAATATATATAATTACTTGTTAAATTTTTAATCAATATTTTATTTTCTTTAAATACTTAGAGTAATACATACAAATATAACAATAATTAAACAATTAATGCAGTATTTTTAGACTATTTACTTGACCAGCAAAATTTAATAGGAAAAGTATTTCGGTCAACGCAATCGTAACTTCAACAGTATATTATATATGCTGAAAGAATAAATATATGAATATAAAATGATGACATGCAAATAAGATTCTTAAGTCGTTGTTCATATTGCATATGACGAAATAAATAAACTAATGAAAAACGTGTTCCCTAACCCCGAAAACCCTGCCATTACCTATACCTATTTAAAAATTGGGGGTGCATACGATTCTGTACAAGTTTCAATTTATCTACTTAGGACAATTGACATAAAAAAATTTAAAAAACAACCTCTACCATTTTCCTGTTTGGGCAATTTTAGTCAAAACGAATCCGCACCATTGATTTTAATTATTATCCCATTTTAAAAACATTGTTTCAACGAATTTAGAATTAAATTTATAACTTCAATCATTTTAGCACAAAAAAAATTCAGGGAAACAATATAGAGACTACATTATCGGAAAAAGTAAGCCAGTCTCCAAACAAGCAATATTTACTAAAAGCCCTACTTAAAATTTTAAAAAAGGTTTTTCATTGTGTACATCAAAATATTTTTTAATATGCTATTTGTAATTTTTTTTTAGTGTAACTGTATGTTTCGAAGGTTACAAATTTTGACCCGCGGAGATCAAAGGGGACGCTTCGTGTCGCTTCTGTATGGATCAGTATTCTGGGCCAGAGGTTCCCACACTTATTTTGTCTAACGCCCACTTTGATAATTAGTTATTTTGTATCGCCCCCCATTTTTCACCTTAAACACCCCATCAACATATTAGTCTCGCCTGGAGTTTAATTAAACCTATATTCTAAACGACACTTTTCTTACGAGCAGTGGCGGCTTTACAGGGACGGCAGGGTCGGCAGTACCGACCCATTGGTCCTTAGTGCTCAATGAGTAAATAATTAATTAAAATCAAAACATTCAAACCAAAAATCTCAACTTTTTAAAGAAAAACTACCTTATTTACTAGAAAGCCATTTTTGTTGTATTATTTATTGTCCGCCTATACCGATTTATTGCGTTAAACTTCCATTACGCTATACCAAAGTTCTATTCCACTTCTCTTTTCGAACCGCCCTGGTATACCCTAGTCCGGCTTGCCGTGCGGTTTCATTGGTAAATCACAGAGAAAGCTGCGAATAAGATAGGCAACCAAACTATATTTGATTTATTTTCTTCATGTATTAAAGCCACATTCGGCAAATATAGTTTTGCCGATGAAAATAAAGTGAGGTTAGGTTTGGTTCTCAATAAACTTGATGGAAGAAAACCGCATCGATTTTTATTGATATTTTTATATTATACCGGGAGTGGTGTTGATCGATATTTTAGTGTTTTTTTTGGGACTGTTTTTAAAATAAAAGTTTAATATCGTAAAAAGAAGTTTTAGTGTAATTCCGTAAGAAAGTGTATTTTATTATTTTTATCTCACAGGGTCAGGTGTTGTAATCTTGTAATTTTTTTAATTCCGACAAAAATGGAGGGAAGCTCTCTAACGGCAAATGAACTGGGACATGTAACCATATAACTAATGATATTGTTCATTATATTTTAAATTTAAAAAGTGGACTTTCATCTTTTTCATTCGACGACAAGTTAAAATAATAAATAATGGGCGTCCGACACCCAAGATGTCAAACTTAATTAATAAGGAAGATAAAGGCAGTAACAGGGCTTTTTCAGAAAATTGTTATCAAAAAAGTATGCCTGGCTTAGGGAAGTGAAACAAAAAAATAAATCGTTTTGTTGGCCATGTCGTTATACGACAACTTGAAAGAACTCTTCGTGCTCTATAAAAGCACGATATATCAAAAGGTCATATTTACAGTGAATTTAAATTTTTTTTTTTTTTTTGGTAAATAAAACATTTGCTTGTTAGTAAACAACAAGTGGTTAGAAAAATGTTAAACATAATGAACTTATTTAAGATAAAATATTAAAAACCACAAAAAAATTAAAAAACTCGAAAAATCAAAAAAATAAATAAAACACATTAAAAAAAACAAACAAAAATTAAAACTATTAAAAACCTATAATGAGCTACATAACGGAATATGTTTTATTTTATTGTTAGGTTTTCTGAGGAAAAAAATAAGTCATCCATCTGCCGACCCGGGCTGCGAACCCACGAGCCGCCACTGCTTACGAGAGAGCTGCAATAATAATGTAACTTTACAATATTAAGAGTATCTTGTATTCAAAATCAATAATAAACAACATTGAGCAATAATAATATTACTTTTCAATATTAAGAGTATATTTTACCTATTCAGCTCAGCTTGGCCGCAACAATGAATATACCTATTCTCAGGGCCCCCGCCAGAAAAAAATGTAGAGAGGCTCAAAAAGATTAAGTTAATTTACTAGTCTAGAATTAATTGAATTAAAAACACATATACCACAATTTTAATTCTAAATAATAATCATACTCATTTAAATTCCTAGGCGATATTGTAAAATTTAAGGATTTAGATGGAAATTGTTTTATTTTAAGTAATTTTTAAAAACCCAGGGGTAGTCGACCCCCCCTGCCGGCGGCCATGCCTATTTTTAATACCTTTTTTCGGAGGTGGGGACCTCACCAACGACACTTGAAGACACGAATATTTTTCATTGTTTTAGTGATACCTTTTACTAAATATCTTAAGATATAAATAGCGTTGTGAACGCATTAAAAAAATTAATATTTAAAATATTTTTAGTTTATATTTATACAATAAATTAGGATAAAAATATGTACTAATAAATGGATGTTGTGTAGTAGGAGAATTTTTAGGTTTGTTCCAACACGTCGAAAAACCGTCACCGAACGATCACGCTCATGCGCAGTGATTAAAGTGCGTTCCAGCAGAGACGTGATGGTTATCGGACGATCCTGTTTGTGTACCAACAAAATTTGGGATCGTTTAGTTACGGTTTCATAACGGTAATTCTGATACATGGCCTAAATTGAAAACTGTTTGGGTTGACTTGCGCATTGAACATCTTGGCACTGGATTTTTGATTTTTAACAGCTGTTTTATCTTTATTTTTTCATATTTTATTTCATCTTCATAATATGTTTACTGTTAAGGTAGGATTATGCAGAAAAGTTATGTTAATTTAAGTTAACAAAAATTATGTTTTTATAAATTAAGACATTTGTGGGAAACATGCCAATCAGTTTAAAAATAACAATAAAATTTAGCATACATGGGGCAAATTACTATTAATAGGGTTTTTGTGATTTCTATTTTATTGGTGCACTCTCTGGCAGCTGTCCGGTAATTTGTTAACTTGTTAAATAAATATTTGTATAAAAAATATATAATTTTGTTACATTTTTTTATAACGCATAGGAAAGACGAGTTTCTGTAAGCCTATTTTATAATGTTATTGTGTGGGAGTTCAATCATTTTAAAAAGGAAACATTTATTTCATTTTATGATAAGGTTAAAAAATTAAAATAAGTTAAGAAAGTTAAAAGTTGTTTATCTTTTTAACTTAACTTAATTTATGTGTATAATTAAAACCATTTGATCACATAATGTTTATCTTTTCTTGTGTGACTTTAATTATTTTAACTTAATTTAATTTTTCTGTAATCCTAACTTTATTTAGCGAATAGGTGCAACGTGCTTTAGCATTTTCTATTTCCTCGCTTGTTTACTTATTCAAAAACATTAATTTTTAACCTCCTAAGCACATCATTAAAGTTAATTATCTTTAAAGATGAGTGACGATATTATAGGATATTTCAACTTTGATCACAAAAATAATAAGTAGAAAATTAGGTTATATTTTTAAAACAAAAAATTCAAAAACTTTTGATTTTACAGTCCCAAAAAGATCCGCAAAGGATCCAAGTTTGTATTTTCGACCGTCACGAAACATTTTAAGGCCGCGCATGGTCTAAGCCACCAAAAAACAGTTCAAAAACGATTTCGAAACGATACCGGATTTCTTGGGAACAAACCTAAAAATATTTCAGTGAATCAGCCCCCCCCCCCTAGGCCTCCAGCGCCCACTTTGGGGAGGACTGCATTAAACTATATTAAAGTATTAAGAGTCACCATCTTGTCAAGAAGTTTACTTATGGGAGTGTTGCCGATATGATGAATAATTAAATAATTATTATTACTCTTGGGTTTAACTGCTCATTGGGAACCTAACGACTTTTCTCAAACCTGATAAAGACACGGTTTTCAAAAACTTCTTTTTAGTGCCTTTTCTTGAATTTTAAAATATGGTTATAGTTTAAAACGTTTAAACATAACAAAAAACAAAACCCTTGTTGAGCAAACCACATCCGAGGCATCAATTTGCGCCTTAAAAAAACATTTTTTATACAATGTTAC
>JAHBCN010021422.1:0-14169 GCA_019359885.1 Listronotus oregonensis | reverse complement strand
AGTGGCCAAAATTGTTATTAAAGTAAAGAGCATAAAGATCAAATTAATTCAGTATTTTAAAAAGTTTCAGATATCTGAAAAAAAGGATGGCTGAATTTTTCACAGTTAAAAAAACCAATTTCTAAGCACTGGATGAATAAAAAAAAGTGTTTTTTATCTCAAGAGTTTCCATGGAAAAAAAGTTACTCATTTTTTACAGTTTTTTTCAACTCCCTTTCATTTTTTTGGCATATATTTTGATCCTAAAAAAAAAAAGAAGAATATCCAAACCACTGAAGAAAAGAGAGATGCCCATACACTTTCCCCCAAATTTTTTTGCAGACACAGGATTTCCCCCCCTTGATTGATGGACAAAGTAAACCCCTTTTTTCACAAAACTCTGTTTCAAGGAAATAAAAAAAAATGAACAGCAGCACAGGGGGGGGATCTCGGGGTTTTTTAAAAAATTGCAAATGCTTCCTATATTTTTTCGTTTTTGCTGATATCGAAAGGATTTTTCTACTTATGGACTCTTAATTCAGATATAAAAACAGATTTGGCAGTAACAAAGAGCTAAACTAGTATTTTTTTTTAGGAAAAACATTAAAATTTTAATATTTTTTTTTTTTTTTAAAATTTAAATTTTTTTTTTGCATTTAAAAGGCTTTTAAAGTTTTAAATTTTTAAAAAGTTTTATTTTGTAAAACCCCAGCTGTTTTTTAAATTATTATAATAAAATAATAAAAACACTGCATGAAAAGCCCTGGGTTTTATTTATTGTATGAACAAGTATTTTAAATGTTAATATTTTAAAAATTTTTTTTTAAAATTAATTATCAATTGATTTTAATCATTTATTGGGGTGATATAACCACAAATCTTTGAATTAAGAGAGATCACTGATAATAAAATGTTAAGGGGAGATATTTATGGTTCTTTTTTTGTAAAATTTTTTAAAAAATTTTTTTGTTTGTTTTTTTTAGTAGATGTACATTTTAAATAAAAAAAATTTTTAAAATTTTTTTCCTGATGTCTCATCAATTTCTTCATCAGGAGCAATTCTACCCCCCCAATTTTCAGCACTCGGTGATGGGGACCTCAATATGTGAGCCCTTTTTGGTCAGGATAAGGGTCATCCAACACCACTGGTTGGATCAACATCTTGAAAAGGCCTATCCTTATCCATATGACCCGTTTATACTTTCTAGAATGTCCAAACCTTAACTACCTCAAAAAAACACAGTGTTTTTCATCTAAATAAGTAGGTCATCACCTGAGTTAAAAAAACTGCGAGGACATATTTTTTTTTTATCTCCCACAAAAGAGATGAGGCCAGGGGGATGTGTTTTATTCTGGGCTCATTTTCCGCTTCAAAATCCCTTTAAAAAAAAAGGGTCACTTTGTATAATTTCTAGATTAATAAAAATGTACATCAATTTATGATTTACTAAACTGATTTTACCATACAAAACCCCTGAATAGCCCTTTTTGTACAATAATAAGTTAACAAAAAAAAAATTAATTCAAAAAACTTATTTTTTTATGGTCCATCGAGACCCAAAAAAATTTACTCCCCTCCGCTACGAGTACCAGTTGGATCGCCGGTTTGAGCAATGAAGCCTCTCCCCCTCGTATGGAACAAGTTGTAATTGTAATATTTAATTTTACATAATTTTAGAAAGTTCAGACAAGCCCTGGGGGGGGTCGTAGGGGGAATAAATCCACAGTAATATCGCCAAGGGTTGTTTCTATTACTACAGAATGATTTTTCTGATTAAAAATTATACACCAATTTTTGACGAAAATTTTAAGATTTTTTTTTCATACATAAATTTTTAATAATTATAAAACTTTCTTCACCCGTATGTTTATCATTTTTTTACCCTTGACGTCTGTGCTTGACGTTTTCGATTGCTTCTGTTTTTCAACCCCCAAATTTTGTGACAGAATTTGGCTTAATTCAATAATTAACCTAGCAGTTAAGGGGGCGTCAAATGTGTTTGTCCTTTTTTTTTGTTTTAAACAACTAACAAAGGATAGATAATACTGATTTCGGCTAATTTTGTTAAAGAATTATATTAATTTTGAGTACGAAGTGAAGTTAGCAGCGCATGTTAACAAGAAAAATGTTTTTATACCCAAAAAATTAGTACAGGTCCCCCCCATCTAGTGAATTTTTAAAAAAAAGGGAAAGTATGGAAAAAAGGAAATCAATCAATTGCGCCAGTAGTGTAAGAAATCGATTTAATTAAATTTCGATTATTCAAAATAAAAAAAAACTAGTTTTTGTGGTTGTACAATGATGTCAGCACGTATTATAATATTCTTTTTCAATATGCCCTCAAATTTTAAAATGATAGAATCAAATTAGGGGAAAATTATTTAATTTTTTCCCCACCTCCACCTTTTTTTTTTTTTCATTCTCTTACTGTTCCAATTTAAATTGGGGAGAATCCATATATAGTTCTAAAATCGTTTACAAATTTTTTTGATGCTACTTTTCCAAAAAATTAAATTTAAGAATTTTATTTTTGAAGATATTTAAATTTTTCATTGAAAAAAAGTTTGGGGTAAACGTCTTATTTGAATAGCTGTAAATTATTTGGGGAGCATATTCTTTCTAGAGGCAGTTTTGCCTTTCCCCAAAAAACCAAAGAGAGAGAAAGAAGAATAGGTGTGTAATTTTTTTTTCTTTTTTTTACGTGTTGATTAGTCAGCGAAAAGGGGTATATACCTCATTTTTGGTGTTATTATACCCCCCTCCACACATCTAATATGCGAAAGAACTGCAGAAGCAGCGCGAACGAAACGTCAAGTTTATTTTTTAACCCTTTTTACTATTGCAAATAACTCGATAAGTATGCATTTTAAAAAAAAAACTGTTAAAAAAAAATTGAGCTGTATTTTTTTTGTATTTGCCTTGGGACCAATATAAATCAAGTTGTGGTTTGTTAAAGGTTAGCTGTTATTCATCAAACACAAACTTTTAGAGTTTCAAAGGCAAACAACGCAAAATCTACGTATCTTTCGAGAAAAATCCAATAACTTTTTTAAAGAATTTTGAAGAAATTATGTCTTTTCCGATTATTTTCTGTTTGACCCCAATTTTGATTTTTAGATTCGTGCTCAGCAGAAAAAAAAAAACCCTAAAAATTTAAAGGTCCGCCACCCAGCACACACCACTTTTTTGGGCCTGTGTTATTAAAAATTGTTGAAAAAAATGTTTTTGTTTTTTTTATTATTAACTCCAGAAGTATTAATAATTAAAAAAATCCTAAACCCGGAGGAAATTTTCAAAAAAAAAGTCCTACTCCTGAAGTTCTATTTCCATTATTTATTTATTTATTTACAGTAAAGTAAATTACAGGGATAAATCCCAAATGGTCAAAAATTAATATAAAAGGAAATAACATATAAAACATAAAAAACTTAAAATACATAAAAATAAAAAAGCTTACAATACTGGGTAACATACAATAGTTCCATTAAGTAAATACTATTTATAATATTAATTAAACATAACACTTTAAAAAAAAAGGCTCACCGCGACCACTTTGACCGGAAGCTACATGAAGTCGTCTATCATCTACAACTAAATTTCCATTTTCAAATAGGCTTCTTCACACGATTTTTTTCTTCAAACTCAATAAAAGGCTATTTAAAGAACCCCCGTTTTTTGTTTCATAACTTTACAAGACTTTATTTTTCCAAACCGCCCGAAAATAATTTCCAAATCGGCACGTCGGTTTGGGTTTAATTTAATACAAAAAGAACATTTTCGGGTGGCGCCATGTCGGCATCCGGAATATCGCCGACCATTTCCAAGATGGTTGCTCTGGCTTTTGCTTCCCTTTCTGCTTGCATTTCGGCAATTTCTTTAGCTGATTTCCCTAAAAACAAAATAATACACTTTTAGGAATGTAAATAACTGGTATTTAGGTTGTAGTCCAGTAAATGAAGAGTCAAAGCTGTAAATAAATCTGTACAGTTTTCCCTTGTAGCGCAGTTCTTAGGTCTTCGGAGATGCTTTCGAGCGAAAAAAAGTTTATCAAGATTAACAGGTGGAAAAGGGCTGAAAATGGACCATCAAGGCCCGAAAAATGGGTTTTCCGCTAATATCTGCCAAAATATTGAATTGAAAATTTTTCTTTAGACAAAAATTAAGATCGCCTTGTAATCTACAAAAATGATATCTATACTTTTTTTGAAAAATCTATAGTTTTCGAGATAAGGGGACCCAAGAAGAATGCCGCTATCTTCATGGTTTCACTTTTTAAGGGGCGGACGAATTGTTCCATTACTTGGGCAATAATTTCATTTTTTAATAATTCAAAGTTCATTGGAATGGGAAAACCCATACTTATCATTTCATATGAGTTTGGGTCCAGTCTATTACTCCTAGAATATTAAAAAAAGCGGTAAAAGTTTTTTTCACAATATTTTAAGAGTATCCCATTTATTTATTGATATTTTTTGAAAAAATGGTTCGTTATTAACGTTTCTTTTTTATAATGAGACCTTACCAAGTGTTAAATGATCTCAGAAAATTTCCTTCACCATCTTTCTTGCGTTTTTATAAAAAATTGTTTTGCCCATCAGCATTTTTTAGCAGTTTTCGGAGTTCTACCACATCTATTCATTGTTTATTTATTTATTTCACGGCATTGCCCAATCTTACAAAGGTAAAAAGAAATATAAAAAATAAATTGTACATATCATAATCACATAATAATACATTATCACAATCAGTTGCATTAGAAAAGTTAAAAATTAATAAAACATTAATGATGCCTAAGATGGTTTCTATGAGAGCTCTCAGATACATAAAACAGATCTATATTTAGCTCATTTGAATTTCTCATGATTCTATCAATTGCCCTATCCTGTCCATAATTTGTTCTATGGGTTTGAATATTGAATATTTTTTTGACTCTGAGGGATCTTCTGGGTATATGGAAGTTCAGTTGAGACAGAATTTGTGAGCAATCAACCAAACCATGACGAACTCTGTAGGCAGTCATGATCTCAGTTTTCCTCCTTCTTGAGGCAAAACTGTCAATATTTAAAGTGCTTTGTAGAGAGGTACAAATGAAAACTCTACCGATTTATTTACAGCTTTGAATAATTTCAGGTCTTCAGTTACTGGGTATCGAATCTAAGGAATTTACATAACTGAAATTGTCATTGTGATTGGAAGCCTCTTGAGATATGGTATTGCCTTTTTGGGAATTTTTTTACCAGGGAGTTTTTAAGATCCAATTCTAGTATGGCAAAAAAGAGCCCTACAAGTTTTTTTTTTTCTTTAAGAAGCTCACGAAGGATTATTATATATTATATTATATCCTACATTATATATACATATATAAACCTAAGTACCAAAGTACCGTGAGTGCCGGGTTTTCCGGTGTTTAACCCATTGGTCCCAGTTGTTCCCAATTGCCAAGCACTGAAACATGCAAATGTTGCATTTTTTCAGCACCTTTTAGGGCAACGCGGTAGTGCCACCCCCGGACGTTTTTTTTTAAATAACTACTACCTAAAAGTGTCTCTCCGGCACTGGGAATCGAACCCGGATCGCCGGGCCCACGAGCCGAAACTCTGACCACTACGCTACCGGAGACACAAAAGAGCCCTACAATATCTTTGTATTGGGAGGTTGGGAGACCATTGTAAACCTCTTTTCGTCAGGGAGAGTATATTAATTTTTAGAACACAGATACATCTGGTCATCCCCATACAGCTGACTATCTTGCCGAATTGGCTATTAACTCAATAAATAAGTGCCAAAATGAATATAACTGTAAAGTTACCTGTGTTGTTACAGATAATGCAAGCAACATGGTCAGTATGAAAAAAAAATTTACGAGTCGTCCAATTACCCTATAAATTACATATGGTTGTTCGACACACATACTTAGTTTGTTTCCAAAGATTTAAAAGCATCGAGATAGAAGAACAATTTATATTCTGAAATATTGAAATACCCATTTGCCAAATGCTTTAAAAAGAAAACGAAGGCAAAAAATTGGTCTTACCAGGATTTCGATGGAAAACATTTTCAAATTGTCTTGAGATCTATGTAAATGAATGGTCAAAATTGTTTTTACCATGTGAAGAGCATGTAGATTAAATTGATCTATTGATTTTTTAAAAAGTGTCAGATATCAGTATTAAAATGATGGATAAAGATTTTCTACAGTTGCTAAAACCAATTTCTATAGCACTGGATGCAATGCAACAAAAAGATGAATTTTTATCTCAAGCAGTTTACATATGGAAAAATTACTGGCTATTTTTGACAGTTTTGAATTTAAAGAAGAAATAAGCTTGTGTCAATATCAATTATTTAAGAACAGATATGTTTGTTTGGATCCTACAATAAACAAAGAATATCCATTACTAGCTGAAGAAAAGTGAGATACTCTACACATTGTTTCCAAATATTTTGCAGACACAGGATTATTACCATTACTAATTAAGTTGGAAGCTGATTTGGACTCTTTTTACAAAACTTTGTTTTCAGAGGAAATTATTAAAAATGTAACAGCAGTACAGGGTGTCCAGTTTTCGTGTGTTTTCATATACCAGCTCCCTTACTATAAAAGATAGAAAGATGGGGTTTGCGGCTTACTGTCCATTTTTTTTGAAACTTTCATTGCCGCAAACGAAATTTTCATAGTCCCTTTTGTTTCTGACATACAGGGCGGCGATTTTGAAAATTTGTCATTTTTGAGTCCCCTGTACTGATTATTTGGTAACTTCTCAATAAAGGAAAATGGATTGTTATAGAGTTTTTACGTAGAATTCAGTGGGTAGGTGTTTCTTTCAAAAGTTCTGTTTTTGAGTTACACCCAAACTTATGTTTTTTAAATGGGACACCCTATATATTTTTTTTATCTTATTCCCCCTTTCACAGGCCTTTCAAAATATATAATAGTCCATATTTATTCTTTTTAAAAAAGGAAAATTTTAACATTTTTTGTAAAATTTATCATTTTCCCATTTCAATCAGATAGCCATGACAAAAACAAAATTCTGTAAATGCGCCATTATGGATTGTTTTGTTGTCAAATATTACTGTTATTTGTTTGATTTGGGTTTTGTTATGTGGAGTTTACTTTATTATTTTTGTGAAAAATTGTTCCACATGGCACAAAATAATAGATATGAGAATTATGAAAACACAATGTATGTTTGTTTTATCCAAGCTAATGAAGACGCCAACGCAGCCTCAGCTTTATTTTAATCGGTAAGGTTTAATAGATATTATATACCATAGGAAAAAGTGCCTTTCAAAAATGAAAATTTTTATAGGATGTTTTTATTATAATGTAATATCAGATGATTTGAATAGATTTTGACATAGCTAATATTCAGCATTAACAAAAAAATTGATATGTAACATTAATATTCATAAAAATATAAAAGTTTTAATCATTATTATTATCTAGCTTTTTGTTACATATCTAATTATTTCAGGGTTCCAGAAAGACATCAACCCTGATAAAAGAATATTTCATAAAATCAAAGCCAATCTCATTGAACACGGATCTTTTAAAAACTAAGGCCTAATTTTTACAACAAGGAAAACAAGGAAGAAAATGAAATAAAGTTTTGGCTTCTGTTCGGGAAAAACAACCATCCATATCATGCAGAAAAATATATGATATGGTTGGGGTTAAAAAATCAAAAACTCAGTTAATACTAAAAAAACATAAGTTTAGACCATACAAATACCATCCCGCCCAGCATTTGCATCCCGTGATAGAACGTAGGGGTTTTTTGAATTGGTACCAACAAATGTTGCAGGAAAATGCAAATTTTGAAAGAAAGGTGGTGTGGTCAGACGAGCTTATTTTACCAGTTCTGGTATTCTAAACCGAAACAATCAAGGTACTGGTCCCAAACGAACCAATATGTAATATTTCCTCGAGAACGTCAATCGGTTTGGATTTACGTGTCATGCTTCATTTTTGGCACTAAAATTAAGTATTTTATCTATGAAGGAACGCTAACCGGAAATAGACACCTAGAAATAATGGAGATGCACTAATGGAAATAATTAGAGGATGTTCCTTCGATTCAAATAATATTTATTACCACAAGATGGCGCCCCCGAAATCACAATGCTCAAATAGTGAGAGAATATTTAGAAACAACATTTCCAGATAAATGGATTGGAAATGGACCTGTCAGGTGGCCCCCAAGATCCCAGATCTTTCTGTGTTGGATTTTTTTTTTATGGGGGTATATGACAAATCAGATATATGAGACAATACCACAATATTGATCAACTTCGAGAAGCTACATCAAGCGTTTAGGCTTTTGCAGGGTAGGCCAATTACTTTATTAAATGGATTGCAAAAATTGAAAAGTATGTCGACAGTGTTTGGAACACAACGGAGCCCAATTCAAGCAATTTTTGTAATATAAATAAATAAAAATAAATTAATATGTTATTTTCTTTTAATGTTGCTTAGTTATTATGTATTAATATAGAGTTGTTATAATAAAAATGACGTTGTTAATTTTGTTTTGATTTGTGGGCATAGCCTTCTATACGAAAAATGATAAATTTTACAAAAAATGTTAAAATTTTCCTTTTTTAAAAGAAATAAATATGGACTATTATATATTTTTGAAAAGCCTGTGAAAGGGGGAATAAGATAAAAAAATAATATATAGGGTGTCCCATTTAAAAAAACATAAGTTTGGGTCGTAACTCAAAAACAAAACTTTTTAGAAAAAAACTACCTACGCCACTAAATTCTACGTAAAAACTCTATAACAATCCATTTTCACTTTATTGAAAAGTTACCAAATAATCGAGATACAGGGGACGGTCAAAAATGACAAATTTTCAAAATCGCCCTGTATGTCAGAAACTAAGGGGCTATGAAAATTTCGTTTGCGGCAATGAAAGTTTCATAAAAAAATAGGACAGTAAGCCGCAAACCCCATCTTTCCATCTTTTATAGTAAGGGAGCTGGTATATGAAAAGAAACGAAAACTGGACACCCTGTACAGTGGTGAAGATCTTTTAGAAATTAAACAAGGAATGATTTCTGTTTTGTGTGCCTGTGCATCGTCTGCTGATATTGAAGGATGTTATCTACTTATGAACTCGTACATTTAGATATAAGAAACAGACTTAGCAGTGACAAAGCAGCTAAACTAGCATTTCTATTTAAGCATTATAACACTTAGGTTTTTATATATATATTTTTTTTTTGTTTAAATTAAGTATTTTTTTGTATTAAAAAGCCTTTTTAACTTCTAATTTTTTAAAGTTTTATTTTTGTGATAACCAGATCTTCTTTTCAATTATTATAATGAAATAATATAAAAAATCCCATAAAACCGCCTCTGGGTTTTATTTATTGTATAAACAAATACATTTTAAATTTTAATATTTAATTTTTTTTTAAATTAATCAATCAATTAATTTTAATCATCTTATCTCTGGTGATATAACTACATATCTTTAGAATGAGAGATCACTGATAATAAAATGTTCAAGAGAGATATTTATAGTTTTATCTTTGTATAAATTATTTTAAAATTTTTTTGTTTGCATTTTATGTAGATGTAGATTTTAAATAAATTAAATTTTAAATTTTTACCTGATGTCTCATCAATTTCTTCATCAGGAGCAATTCTACCACCGGCCAATCTTTCAGCACTCGTGATGGGGACCTCGAAGGTACTGTGAGTCCTTTTGGATCAGGATAAGGGTCATCCAACACCACTGTATGTGTAATAAAGAACATCTTGAAAGGCCTATCGTCATTATCACATATGACCTCATTTATACTTTCTAGAATGTCCAAACCTTCAACTACCTCACCAAAGACACAGTGTTTTTCATCTAAATAAGTAAGATCATCACCTAGAGTTAAAAAAAACTGCGAGGCTATCATAGATTTTTCATCTCCCACAAAAGAGATGAGGCCAGGGCGAGTGTGTTTTATTCTGGGCTCATTTTCTGCTTCAAAATACCTGCAATTAAAAAATAGACTTATTTTGTAGAATTTCTATAATAATGTAAAATCTGTACATCAATTTATGATTTATCTAAAGTGATTTTTACCATACAAAATCCCCTGAATAGACCCTTTGTACAGTAATAAGTTAACATACAAAAATTAAATCACAAAACTTACTTTTTTGATGGTCCATCGATGACACCAAATATTGACTCTCCTCCGCTACGAGTACCAGTTGGATCGCCGGTTTGAGCAATGAAGCCTCTGCTGATCGTATGGAACAAGTTGTAATTGTAATATTTAATTTTACATAATTTTAGAAAGTTCAGACAAGCCCTAGGGCGGTCGTAGAGAAATAAATCCACAGTAATATCGCCAAGGGTTGTTTCTATTACTACAGACATGACGTGTCTGATTAAAAATTATACACCAATTTTTGACAAAAATTTTAAGATTTTTTTTTCAGATATAAATTTTAATTATAAAATTTTCTTCACCCGTATGTTTATTATTATCACCCTTGACGTTTTCCAACGTTTTCGATTGCTTCTGTTTTTCTAACCTCAAATTTTGTGACAGAATTTGGCTTAATTCAATAATAAAGCTTGCGGTGAACGGGTGAACGTTAAATGTGTGTGTACCTTTATCTGTTTTATACAACTAACAAAGGATAGATATATATTCGATCACGGCTAATTTTGTTACAGAATATGTTAATTTAAGTACGATGTGAAGTTAGCAGCGCATGTTAACAAGAAAAAGGTTTTGATACTCCAATGAATTAGTACTGGTGCTGCCATCTAGTGAATATTTTTAAAAACGAATGTATGGCAAACGGAAATCAATCAATTGCGCGAACAGTGTAAGAAATCGAATTCAATTACATTTTGATTATGCAAAATCAATAAAAACTAACTTGTTGCTGTTGTACAATGATGTCAGCACATATTATAATATTCTCTTTCAAAAATGATAAAATCAAATTACAGAAAATTATTTAATTCATTTCACCTCCGCCATTTATAGTATTTTTTTAAAAATTTTCTTACTATTCCAATTTATAGTTGAGAATCCATATATAGTTCTAACAATCGTTTATGAATTTTTTTTGGTGCGACATTTTCCAAAAGAATAATTTTTTTTTCTGCAAGATATTTAAATTTTTTCATTGTAAAAAAAGTACTGGGATACGTCTTATTTGAATAGCTGTAAATTACTTTGAGCATATTCCTTCTAGAGGCAGCTTTGCCGTTTGACCCTGCAAACAATCGTACGAGAGAGAAAGAAGAATAGGTTTATAATATTTCTTTTCTTGCTTTACGTACTGATTAGTCAGTCAGCGAAAAGGGGTATATACCTCGCTTTGCGTGCTGATTGGTCGGTGGATTATATACTTTTCCACACCTCTAATTTGCGTATGAGAACTCTGCAACTGCAGCGCGAACGATACGTCAAGTTTATACTTAAACCTTTACTATTGGAAAACTTTTTTGCAAATAACTCGATAAGAATGCATTTTATCAAAAAAACTGTTAATAACAAAATTGAAGCTGTAAAAAAAATACGAATAAAATATATTTTTTTTGAAATTGCTGTGGGACTAATACAAACCAAGTTGTGGTTTGTTAAAGGTTAGCTGTTATTCATCAAACACAAACTTTCAGAGATTCAAAGGCAAATAAAGCATCTTCTTTGAAGCATTTGTAAAGACCTTTCTTTCTTTTTTTTGAAAGAGATATGAATCATGAGAGTTGAGTAAGTTATGATTAAAATAGGGTTAGACCAAAATTTTTTGAGTGCAAAAATCTTCGAAAACAACCCCCTAATTAGCACCCTAAATAAAATAAGTCGTACCCCCTTTTTCAATTATCTTTATCCAGGACCGTGTCTGGACAAAAATTTTGGGCGGGGGGAGAGTTAGGCCAGTGGCATTTGATAAATTAGGAATTAAAAAGTAAACTTCAGTTTATAAATGGGTTTTACTTAAAGAAAATACAGGATGGTCGTCCATATTTTGACCCATTTTGATCGCGAATAACTTTTGAACAAATAAAGATATCAAGATGCGGTTTTCGCAAATATACTTATATTTCTTTAAAGTTTATTCTCGTATCTTTACCATTTTTATGTGACATTCCATTAGCTCAAAAACAAAATGGCCGATTTTCCGATATAGGACAACTTTGTTATTTTAAATGGAACACCCCGTATATGTTTCAATATTTTTAAAATTTAATCTTTCCCCTTTAAAAAAATGTAACACAAGCTATGGTTATCTTAAAAAATAACACATTTATTGACCTCCAAAGAATTGACTGTATGTCGAATAGGAATATTATTTTAAAAGGATTTTTTGAAAAGTCGCCTGTGGAAACAAAGTTATTTCGTTTCCATAACAGCAACAAGCCTCATTGTCAGCCATTGTTGGTCATTTTTGACAAGTTATTTTAATTAGGAAGCGCAAAATGTTCTCGTTAAGCGAAAAAGGAAAATGTGTTATTATGTTTGCAGTAAAAGAAACCCAGCGAAGATTTAGAAACATGTTTAATAAAGCTCCACCCATAAAAAATTCAATTAAAATCTGGTACAGAAAATTCTGGAGTACAGGATCTTTAGCCCGTAAAAAGAAATTAGTAAACAATGAGAATTTGCTAAATAAAACGTTACAAACTCTGGAGATAACTCAGGAAGATCCAACATTGTCAACAAGAAAAATCTCAAGCTCAGTCCATATTCCTAAAACTACAGTACAAGAAATCATGAAAAAAGAACTTAAATTAAAGTCATACAAAATTCAAATGTTACAAGAAATAAAAGAAACTGATTTTCCACAAAGGGTGGAATTTTGCCAGAGAATTCATAATTTAGTAAGGAACAATATACATTTTTTGGATAGACTAATAATGTCAGACGAAGCCACATTTCACCTCAATGGAAAAGTAAATAAGCATAACTGCCGGTTTTGGGCAACAGAAAATCCTCGACAATATAACGAACACGTTAGAGATTCGCCAAAAGTCACAGTCTGGTGTGGTATGTCAAGCAAAAATTTATGGGCCATTTTTTTCATGAACCAACTGTAACCTCTTGGACTTACGTTGATATGCTGGAAATATTTTTTTATCCCCAATTGCAAGAAGAAAATCTATTGAATTTCGTCTATTTTCAACAAGATGGGGGGGCTACACCACATTATGCTAACATTACCAAGGATTCACTGACCAACGTTTTTGGAAACCGGTGGATTGGAAAAGGAGGCCCTTTTTCCTGGCCACCTCGTTCACCAGATTTGATTGTTCCAGATTTTTTTCTGTGGGAGAGAGGTGTTATAGTCCACTTCCCCAAAATTTAGAGCAATTAAAAATTAATATCCGAAACATAATAGAAAATATTCCTGAAGAATTTTTAGTCAATAGTTTTAATAAGTTTTTTTCGAATTTAAATAAGTGCGTCGAAGTCGGCGGAAGGCATTTTCAACATTTACAGTAGTTTTTTAAAAAGTAATGTAACCTTATTGTACCTATTATTTTGTGAATAACTAGACCTTTGGCTTTTTTTTGTAACATATGAAGCAAATTTTAATTGTTAAATAATATTGTTGGTCGACATGCAGTCAATTTTCGAAGGTCAATAAATACGTTGTTTTGAGATAACCATAGCTTGTGTTACATTTTTTTAAAGGGGAAAGATTAAATTTTGAATATATAGAAACATATACAGGTGTTCCATTTAAAATAACATAGTTGTCCTATAATGGAAAATCGGCCATTTTGTTTTGAGCTAATGGAATGTCACAATAAAATCGTGAAGGTACGAGAATAAACTTTAAAGAAATATAAGTGCATCTGCAAAAATCGCATCTTAATACCTTTATTTGTTCCAAAGTTATTCTCGATTAAAATGGGTCAAAATATGGCCGGCTACCCTGTATTAGGTAAACTAAAAAACACACTTAACTTTAAAATTTTAAAAATAATAATTATAATAACCACTGAATATTTGTTTGCTTTTCCCTCGCCAAAAGATTTAAGACTTCACAAATCCTGACGGATTTTTACAATTTCAGTATATTGTAGGTTCATTCATTGTTGATTTTTAATTAGTCCAGTAACTGAAGATCTAAAAATACTCAAAGCTGTAAATAATTCTGTACAGTTTTCATTTGTGGAGCAATTCTTAGGACTTCGCGGATGCTTTCGAGCGA
>JAHBCN010021421.1:0-14303 GCA_019359885.1 Listronotus oregonensis | reverse complement strand
GATTTACTGATAAAGTAGACGGTTTTAATTAAGTTCTTACTAATATAGGAGTAGAAAAAATTATTTAATTTATTTAATATATATAATTTGTTTATGTATTATTAAAGACTATTATTCTGGTAAAAAATATTAATTATGGCCAATAACATGCATACCGAATTTGAAAAAAATATATTTTTTAATTATCCATCGGAACTTTTAATACATTTCTGAGTATAAATCACATTAAGTCGGTAAGTACCTGTAGGCGATGGTAGGTAAAGTATAGTACGTAATGCGTGTTGTAAAGCAATTATGCATTCATAGGATTATGCACTAGCCGCTACGCAGCTTCGTGCGTAAATTTTCCATTCGTGCGGAATATGATACTTACAACTTTATTACGTAATATACTATAACATTCCTGTTGCTTTTGTTTTTGTTCTACAAGATAATAATATTATATTTACGCACCGACGTTTAGTCTCTGAGCTGCCATCATCAACTTTGTTTTTTAAATACAGCTCTGGAGATTCCATAAAGCCAGGGAAACCTTTTTCCTATAATGGCGTTTCGGTCGGCGCACCTTTGTCTGCTTGTGACCTGGAGTGGCACCTTTGTCACTTTTTTCCTATAAAAGCGGTTCTGTCCGCTTTCTGTTTGGAGCTAGGGAAGTAATAGTCCACCACGGCAGAGCCCCGCATTACCGCAGTAAGGCTAGATACTCAGAGAGGTCGCCCTGTATCTCAGAGGCACCGTTGGAAACACCTGTTTAAGGCACAAGATGTCATTTACTCATCAGCACGGTATGCTAACACCTTGAGTTAAGCCTTGTGTTCATCTTAGCTTCGGATCCCTTTCCATACGTTAGCCAAAAGAGTTATTACGTAATATACTATAACATTCCTGTTGCTTCTGTTTTTGTTCTACAAGATAATGATATTAGATTCACGCACCGACGTTTAGTCTCTGAGCTGCCATCATCAACTTTGTTTTCTTAAATACAGCTCTGGAGCTTTCATAATGAACTTTAAGAGCTTCTAAGTTCCCAAAACCAATTAAAAATCGCACTTATTTGAAAAATTCACATTTATGGCAATTTCCATAGAAGATCGTGGGTTAGAGAGAGAGACAGATAATAGATATGTGATAGGAAATCATTTAATTTAAATAAGTGCAATACATCATTTGGTTTGGGAAGTTTTTAAAATTCGTAACAAAAAACGGAACGAAACGTCGTTGTGTCAATCTAATAACACTATTTTATAGAACAGAAAAAGTAGCAATAAGAATTTGAAATTTATTTTGTTATATTTATTTAAATATAATCATAAAAAAAAAAAATAAAATCTCGAATATTCGTTTTTTTCCAAAAATCTTCGGAAGTATTCGAAATGTTTACTTTTTTAAGGTGGCATTTTAATTAGCATCCAATTGCGCAACTTTGCCTCCATTTAACCGACCCCGTATCTCCTCAAGTTTCGGACATCCTAATAATAAGGCTCAAATTCGGGACACCCTGTACATAGTTAAAAATTAATTTTACGTATACTAACGTACCGTAGGTGTCTTAGTGGTGTGGAGAGAGAACACGGAATTTGGAGAGTAGAAGGAAAAACTTCTACGGGTAGCAGGTTCCATAGTCTGGACAGAGTTTGTCCACACACTGGGCGACGCGAAATCTTCCAAAATATGGCAGTCGGTTGCGAGTTTTTATGGAGAGCTCATCGAACGAAGATATTTTTCTATTTAGAGTAGTTGCTGCTATGGAGGAGAAAGAAAAGAAAAGGAGAGTTTGGGTCCATGAAATTAATGGAAAGATAAATGCGTGTGGAGAATTCCATCACTAAATTTCAGATTTGAGAAGAGATGCAAGGAAACTTTTCAAATACTTTCGATGTCGGAAGAAAAGTTTTTTTGAATTTTCAGTTTAATAAACGTTATAAACACCAAAATAAAAGTTGTTTACATACCTTAAAATCAGAATCCACTAAATTTTTTTTTTTTGCTCAGAGCACTTTTTTCTGACGTTTGCGGTAGCCATCCGCCCAGACGATTTTTAGTATTAAAAAAAAAAGTGCTTATTTTTTTGTTTAAAAAGAACGGAATTTTATGGGAACGGGGGGTAACTATTGGAAGAGGAAGAAGAGTTGAAGGATCAAGGGTTGAATTGGCAGCAAATTGTTTGGCAAATGGTATATAATATAGTAGTATACCAATTTAATAGTTTGCGTTGTATTGTGATTCATTCATTTTTACAAATAATAATAAAACAACTACTAATCAACTTGAATAATTTTTAATTATTATAACGTAATAAATGATCAAAAAAAATTTTCCATTTAGTTAAAAACACATGTTTAGTCTTTTAACAATATTTTCTTGCACGTTCCCTAGCATAAAGGGCGTTATTGTCCTGCAGGCATCCCTTGTTCCACAAAAAGAAATTGAAAGGTGTTAAGTCACTTAACACCTTTCAATTTCTTCGACAGGAACACTTAATAAATCCATCCCCACTGATCCATTTTTGTGGCTAATAATTGTTTAAGAATTCCGGAACTTCCCGATGGTAATGAGCAGTTGTTTCGTCTTGTTGATTTCACATTTTTTCTCTTTCAAAGTTATTAAATTCTCCAAGAAACTGTGGTTATTTATTTTCTAAAAAGATTATTATATTATAAGATTAAATTAGATTATAATCTTTACTCTATGGTTGACCTATAAGGTGCAAGTCTAACTTGGAATAAATTTTAAAAATCAAAAATAAGCACATATCAAGTTAAATACCCGCCAATTTTTAATTGGTTTTTTTGTCGATTCTAAGATACTAAATAATAAAATTTTCCTTAAAAAATAAATCATATTTTATTCACATTGATAATGTATCTTCAATACATGCTGAAAATTTGGGATAATGGATTTTTAAATCTCACAAATCGATCCTACATGTCCAAATTTCAAAATATGGAACATTGCATTGATTTAAATAGTCATTTTAGCAATTTTTAACTAAATTATTTACTCCTAACACATGAAACATTCTGTACTAAATCCGTTTTAGTTGCTTGGCTACACAAACAATGGGTTTAATCAATATCCATGGTTAATTTATTCCTGTCCGGAGTCAACAAAGCGATTGAAGGAAGTCGGTGGATGTAAACATGAGTTGTTAACCCTAAAATATTTTGACAAAAAGATATACACAACTCATCCATGTTTTATTGAATTAGTTTTATTTTTACTTAGTTCTATCTAAAAATATTAATAATGGAATCCAGGTGGTACCTTTTTCCGGGTAAGTTATATATTCCTTTGGCATCCAATAGTGGTTTTTGTACAATGACATATTTTTATTCATATATGGTTTAATAATACTAGGAATTTTTCATATAATACTTAACAAAATTCTTAACTTCATCTTCCTATTCCATGTTTTACGTTAATAAAAAATCTGTAGTTTATGACTCAAAAAAAGTTAGTCGTTTGCCTGCTAATTCTAAAAATGTAAATAGTTTTTATAAATTCAAATTGTTCGTTAAAAATGTATTTTGGTAATTGTTTCATATAGCTGTTTCGGCTATTTTAAAAGATTTTTGAAAATTTCTGTTACAGGCTTTTTATATGGGTACAATATAATAATTATCCGGTGGAGGAGCTTCAAAAACATGTTTCAATATTTTTTTATTAACGAATATATAAATATAATTGGGGAAAATAAAAAGGCCCTTTGCTAATTAGAACTGACCATGACCGACTGGAACTTAGGGCTTTAGAAATTTGTCTAAATTATTCCTACACAGAAGTTATTAACAAGTTTTTTATAATTTTTAATATGGTAGAAGTTATATATTTTTTTAAAGTGTAATTATATATTTCCCGGGTTTTTCCCATACTTAAGACAAATTCAAAAGCCCCAATTTCTAATCGGTCATGGTTAATTCTGGTTAGCAAAGCGGCTTTTTATTTTCCCCATTGACGTAAAAATGCGGAGACGTATTAGACCCATGATTTGCTTTTTTTACATTAAATGCATTATTTAGAAAAAGCCTACTTTTCAAATTACGCGCCGAGTTCCAGCAGTTTTTGTTATATTTTCATAAAGAAAAACTTCCGGGGGTGACGTAAATTACTTTTTATCTTCTGTTGGAGTATTGCTGTTTTAACCCCGCCCGAGAATATATTTGTTAATAAAAAATTATTAATGCATATTTTTTAAGCTCCCTCACCGGATTATTATTATATTGTACCCATAACTAGCCTGTATAAGAAAATTTTAAAAATCTCTTGAAATAGCCGAAACAGTGATATGAAACAATTACCTGTATTTTTAGAAAGGGCTTATTATGTATTGTTTAAATACTTTAAAAATAAATTAGAATATATTAATTGCATAACCAGAAGCATTATCTTGTTATTTTTTCTCATATTATCATACAGTTTATTATCATTTTTTGTTATTATCATAGTTTTATTTTATTTTGCTTTGTTACAAAGATGTATAATTTATATAACAATAAAACAATATATTATTATTATAAGCAAAAAAGAATCTAGAATTTTTTAAAATTCTTTTAGGCCAGACGTTGGAAAATACAAAAATATCAGACCGAGTTCATGCTCTGCATATGACAAAATCAACATGGGATGGTATTACCAGGCACTTGGACAGAAAAAAGTTGCAGCAAGAAGCAATTGACAAGGAAGCTGCCATAAAGAAATATTTGGATGAGGGTTCGAAAAATATGACCAAAGGTTGGGAAAACTCCCTAGAGGTAAACAACATATTTGTAGGGCAGGTCTTAATTTTAATATCAGGTCTTAATTTTAATATGTATTAAGAGCCGTCTTATCGCGATTTTTAATCTCCCATTTTAATATCACGGATTTTTTTTAATTAAAAATTTAATTGCGTTTTAACGAATATCGCTGTTCAAAAGTCTCCACGGGCACAAAACCCAAAAACCCCTATAGACTCCCCAAAATCACCCTCAAAAGTCTCCAAACCCCTAGTGACTTTTAGAACTGATTTTGGGGGGTTAGTTGTGGTTAGTTTGAAAACAATTGACCAAAAAACCATTTTCCATAGGAAAATTGCGGGGTCCTTTAAAATAAGGAATCTGCTGTTGCTCTGTGTCCTATTACTTGGTACACCCTTTTATATATATATATATATATATATATATATATATATATATATATATATATATATATATATATATATATATATATATATATATATATATATATATATTATATATATATAAAAATATATATATATATATATATATATATATATATATATATATATATATATATATATATATATTATATAAAATATATATATATATATATATATATATATATATATATATATATATATATATATATATTAAAACTCTGTTTTTGCCGTTTAATGTTTATTTATAATAATTAATAATAATAAATTTTTAATTTAATTTTAAATTAACCATGTAACCAAAACATATTTAATTAAAAATGGGTTTTTCAAGATTTCAGGAGTATGGATGACTTTATTTTTTTTATTTTTTTAATATATATTTTTTTTAAAAAGTTAGTAAGATACTTATAGGTATTTTTTTAAAGTAGCAAAAGACAAAAAAAGACTATATACGTGGGTGTTACAAATTCGAGGTATGCATGGATCCCGTAAACCGAAAGAGGGCAAGGTCGGTTAAATGAGCAAATTTGGTGGTGATGCTGTCGTTTCGAAATTTAAAATTCCTTTTTCTTCCGAGATATCCGGAAAACCCGAATTCCCCAAAAGTTTTTTTTTTTTCTGACCTTATTTGAAAGATATTTTAAATGAATGTCATTCAAAATAGCTACTTTTTCCCCTCTATTTTTTAAATACAGCCTTCGATTGTTTATTGCATTTTTTTAAAGCATTTTTAATTCCAATTACAATGATATATACATTTTGAATTTTTCTGTTAAATAAACATATTTTCCATAAGAGACAATGGGGCCCTTTTTTTGGGGCTTTAAATTTTTTATTAAAGGGTTATACATTTTTGTAATTGGGATAATAAGAGGTTCAAAAAATTAAATAAAAAATCTAGGACCGTTTTTAAAAAAAATTAAGTGATGGTGGTTGCTCGAAAACGAAACGTTGGATCTTAAATTTAATAACGTCATCTTGTAGAGGGGAAAAAGTATTTCGACGTGACTTTATTTCAAAATATTCTCAAATAAGGTCAGAAAATAAAAAGTTTTTGCAGAATTGGTTTTTTTCCGAATATCCCCCGGAAGTAAACGGAATTTTTCAAATTTCGAAACGACATTTTGTTTAGCATCGCACTACACAACTTTCTTAATTTAACCCGTTTCATTTTTACGGTTTAAGATCCCCATGCATACACTAATTTGTAAACCCCCTTGAAATTATTTATTTATTTAATTTAATTATAATTAATTAATTTAATAATTATTTATTAAAATTTATAAAATAATTTTTAAAAAATAAAAATATATGGTAAATTCTTACCATAAAAAAAAGTATTTTGGTTTTAAAAAAATTCCTTCATTTTTTTTTTTTTTTTTTTTTTTTTTTTTTTTTTTTTTTTTTTTTTTTTTTTTTTTTTTTTTTTTTTTTTTTTTTTTTTTCCTTAATACATTTTGTCCTAAAGTACCTTTAAGGGGAACCCTTGGCCCATTTTTGTTTTTTACACTTTTTAACCACCTTGTACATGCTAACTTAAATCTTAATAGGGCATTGTCATTTTATTGCGAGGAAGAACTTTTCAAAAAAAATAACTTTTTTCGTAAAACCAAAAAAAAAAGCATCCCATAGGGGTAAGAATTTCCTTGACACAAACGTTTTATTGTTAGCTTGATACTTGAAATGGTCTTTAAAAATCTACATTTGCAATTTTCTATTAATCTTATAGTTTTTAAAATATGTGCAATTAAAAGCCAAAACTTTAAACCTTAATATCTACAGTCGCCGAAACAAATTATATTTATTTTATTTTTTAAAGTGCCGTTGGTAATAAAAATTACAGCTGTCATATGTAAAAAAAATCTTATTATGATACTCGTTATCTATATTTATTTTTATGGATCGTGCAGTCTTCGTCCACAAAGTGATAACCAATGGGATACAACTTTACCTAAGGTCTTATGAGTGTTACAAACCATTCTACGGCTTTGTTCAAGAAATGCTACACATACCGCGCTACCCGTCTTTATAATATGCTTCCCCCTGGAGTATAAAAGCCAAGACCTTTTTAGGTTCAAAGTTATCTTTAAAAGAAGGCCGCTAAGTGAAAAGTGAACCTGACGTTAAAATGATAATTGATGATTTTGTTTTTTTATTGAAGCTCCTCAATAACATTTAATGCCGATATCTGTATTTTATGTACATTGCTGTCTCTAATTATTATTTCTTTTAATGTATTCTAGTTAAGTCTTGGCTGTTGTATCTACTATAATTTTTGTATATGTATATATATATATATATATATATATATATATATATATATATATATATATATATATATATATATATATATATATATATATATATATATATATATATAAATATATATATATATATATATATATATATATATATATATATATATATATATATATATATAAACATATATAAAATATTTATATATACATTTTCAACTATTTGTATCCTGGAACCAAATAAATTTTATTTCTATAAAGAATCCCAACTCAAAAAAATAATTTATTACCTTTCACTGAAATATAAATAAATAAAAAATAACAGATTTGTCGTAGAATAATGAAACAAAGCTGTGTTTTAGTAGGTTTAGTAGGTAAAGTTTGGGAGATATAGCAAAATAATATTTTCCCTTTTATGATTATATTTTTATTAATATGAAAATTCTGACATTTGCCCACTAAACGTTATACAAAATACAGGGTGTAACTAAAAAGTGTAAAACATTTAAGGAGGTGATTTCATCGAAAAAAAGATAGGATCTTTCATATAAAGAAATTTCATTGGAGCATCCCTTGTTAAGATACACCCCTTAAAGGGGTACATAAAATTTGTATAACCATGTTTTTTCACAAGCACTAAAAAAGTTACAATATTAAAATTAACCTGACGTTTTGTACTACCAAAAAAGACACTTAACCAGTCATTTATTTGGTTTACCCCATGGTTGAATGGGTGGAAAACGCAACCCCTAAAATTTATTTCCAATGTAATTTTTTTTGTCTTATTATTTGTTTACCATTTAAAAATTTATTTCCGATAGCCTGTTTCATTCTAAACAAAAAAAAGTCTCTTGGGTTTTTTGCCCCAAATAAACCAGTTCGCAGCAAAAAATTATTTTAAACACAGAGATACATCCAAAATGCGAACTGGATTTATTGTTATTTTGTAGTTAGTATCTGCATTAAACGATTAAAGGGTAATAAACAAAACTAATTTATTAATAACAAAACACACAACATGTAGAAATCATAGTAAATGTTCAATATGTCTACCTTCAGACATTACGCATGCATCTAGACGTCGGCGCATTGAGCCACGTATTCGCTCAAATATTCCTGGAGTTCTCCGATTACCCTGCACGCATCGCTGATGCGATTTCAAGTCCTCTCACGCGAACAGGAGTATGATAAACCAAAGCTGTAAATGGCCCCAAATAGAGAAATCGAGAGGATTAAGATCCGGGGATCGAGCGGGCCAGTTCTGTGGTCCTCCTCGACCATCCACTGATTTGCATATGTTTCAGTTAAATGCTGAGTGCTACTTGACTAAAATGGGCGGGAGCCCCACATGCATAAAAAACATATCCCTTCTGACGCCCAAAGGAACTTCCTCCAGCAGTACTGATGCAATTTTTAAAATTTAACGTATTCTCACCATTTAATCGAGGAGGTGAAAATGAGGCCCAATTAAATAATCCCCAATAACTCCGAGCCACACGTTAAGAGAAAACTCCTTGATGGTTAGTTTCGACAATAGCGTGAGGGTTTTCATCAGCCCATATGTGGTAATTATGAAAATTTATAGTCTTGTCCCGAGAAAAACTACATTCGTATGTAAATTCTATCGTCTTCAAAAGTCCAATTTCTTCTAATCATTTCCAGCATCCAATTGCAAAATTCAAGAGGTTGAAAGTCTCGCGGTAACAGGCCTGTACTCGTTGCAGATGGTAAGGGTATAAGAGTTTTTCCCCTTTAAAATTGAAATACCGTCATATGATCAACATTTAGCTGGAAAGCAATCTTTCTAGTACTGGTAGTAGGTTGTCCTTCAATCAAATTAAGTACTGCTTCCCAAGCTGTGGTGTTCGTATTTCTCGATGGCGACCACAATCCGCATTCTTTTGTCGAATGAACCATATTCTCGTAATCTTTGAGAAGTCGAGCAAATATTCTAGGGAAGGATGCTGCCGGAGGATTCTGGCTTCTAACCCATTCCCTTGCGACAGACCGTACACGTAATGCATATCAGCCATTTCTCATTTGTGTATGCCATTTTAATAACAAGTAATTATTAAAGTAACAAACTAAGAACAGAACTACAATACACAATTAGTATTGATTCAATTTCAAAAATTTCCCAAAAAACGACAGCGTCATACCAATTTAATTGTCACTACGCTAATAGCGACCTACTAGATAGATTAGTTTCGTATTTTCGCATTTATGAGATGTATTCGTAGTTGTTCGTAAAATAATTTTTTGCTGCAAACTGGTTTATTTTGGGCAAAAAACCCAAGAGACATTTTTTGTTTAGAATGAAACAGGCTATCGGAAATACATTTTTAAATGGTAAACAAATAACAAAAAAAAGTTAATTGGAAATAAATTTTAGGGGTTGCGTTTTCCACCCTTACAACCATGGGGTAAACCAAATAAAGACTGGTTAAGTGTCTTTTTGGTAGTACAAAACGTCAAGTTAATTTCAATATTGTAACTTTTTTAGATCTTGTGAAAAAAATTGTTATACAAATTTTATGAATCTTTAAGGGGCTTTATCTTAACAAGGGATGCTCCAATGAAATTTCTTTTTTATGAAAGATCCTATCTTTTTTCGATGAGGAATCACCTTAAATTTTTACACTTATTTAGTTACACCCTGTATACCAGTATCAGATTCTGCAGTTAACTACCAAATGGAAACAAGGAACAGTGACGTAGATATAAGGCATGACATTTGTGATTGATGTTTATGTTTTCCAAGTCTTTCTTTCAACAATATTTGTAATCATCTGTTACTCTGGAAAAGGGTTAAAATCTGCAACCCACAATGGTTTTTTTATTGAATTATTGCACTATTACAAATTTCTAACCCAAGAAAAAGATACAGTAAAAAAAACATTGGTTGCATATTCCTACTCTTTCCCAGGGTAGCAGATGATTATAAATGTTTTTTTTTAAGAAAGCCTAGGAAAATATAAACATCTAATTCGAACTTCATGCGTCCATGTTTATCCACATTTATAAAATATTTTTTTTTTAACTGTACTGCCCTGTAATAGAAAAGTTAAGATGTCTGGCACATATGTTTATGAAAACTTTTTTTGTATTTTCATTCAAGAAGTCCGTCTGTGAATTTTTTTGCAATAAAAAAAAATTTTTTTTTGTGTGTACATATTTTTTTTTTTTAATTATTGGATCTACTAAATAAATTTTCATATATATTTTTTTAAAATTCGCCCATTGTTAACCCCTGTATGTTTTGCCTATAGCCGCCAAAACTTTGTTATATTTTCGTAGCGCTAGACAAAACGAGACGAGAATATATTAAAAAAAAGGCTAGCTGTCGCAATATTAAAATATGATTGCCAGCAAAAATAAACATTTTATTTGACGAAAATAATCTTTCCATGGGCGTAACATTGCAGAAGCGGTGTTGTCATATCTCAGTAACTGTTAGATATTTCAAAATAAGGAATCTTACTTATTTTGGCATGTCTAATTTAATGCAATAAAAATAAATAGGACATTCTATTTAAGACAACAAAATAATTACGTGTAAAGCAAAACTAGAAAATTTTGCAACATTGCCGATATCACTGTTCAATTCCGCATAACCAAAATCATTCACTAACCAAATTTTTTTAATCGTAGCTTAAGCGGTTTTATTTATATTTAAAAGTTGCAGTAGTTTTTACTAACTCTGTATATAACGCGCTAATATAAATATTCTATTATTAGAATGTGAGAAAACGTAAAGAGGAAGAGCGGTTAAAAATGATCGAACAGAAGAAAGATGACAGACAGCAAAGATATTTGGAACTGAGGAAAGAACAAGAAGAAATAAGAAAGAAGTATATGGAAAAAGTTAAGAAGCAAATTTTTATGACCACTGGCCATGCCAGGTAAAAAAAATACGACACAAAGTGTAAACTAAGAAATTAAAAGTAAATATTATTAAATAAAGTCCCCAAGACTTTAGTTTATTGAATAAACAAAACATTTCTTAAAATTCTTTTAAAAACAATAAATCAATTAAATCACAGAAAATGGAGGTGCAAATTTAAACCTATTATATTTAATCTAATGACTAATACATTACAAATAAGTATCTAGTAATTTATAATGACCCATCACAATTAATTATTCTAGACTGAGCCTTATCCATAAAAAACAAGAGTTGTTGAATTTATAAGGTGGCAGATACGTATTTGCTAGAAACCTTTAGAAAAATGTGTATAATACGAATTAAGATAGTATGCTTTCTTTTAAAAAAGAAATTTTTGAAACGAAATTTCCTCTAAGATAGAAAGCGCAATATGTATAAGCAGTGGTATTTTTCCAAATGAATTAAAAATTAGCAAATCCATTGAGAATTATAAATAGGTTTTCAATTAATCTATCTTCTCAAAAATCTTTGAAAAAGTTTTTTAGGACAAACTTGTTTAATATTTTATGACAAATAAACGGTTCTCTCTTTTACAACATGGGTTTTTGAAAGGCAAGTCGAATGAGACTAGCTTTTTTGAGGCACTAAGCTTCGTTACCAAAAATTTAGATCAGGGACTCTCCACAATAGATATTTTTTACAATTTAGGAAAGGCTTTTGGCGTAAAAGACAGTAAAATCCTAAAGAAAAGGCTTAAGTCTTATTGTATATATGTTCAGCTTACTGCTAGAAACGCTGAATACGAAAACTTTGCCTATAAATCTTTTCTTTTCTCCTAAATTTGGAGTATCTCAGGGTAAAATATTATCTCTATTTCATTTTTTAATATTTTGTAATGATCTTTTAGAACATCCAAAAAAATTACAATGTGCATATCTGTCACTTTGCAGATCACACTTTTATCATAGTTGGAGATTGCTCATATACAGGGGAGGTTGAAAACAAAAATATAGTATCAAAAGGATTGTTTACATGGTGCCAAGAAAATGAGCTTTTAATCCCGCGATAAGACAGTTGTTATTAAATTCAAAAGAAGTAATTAACAAAACAAAAACCCCACAAGGTTTACTAATACAACCAAATCAAAATTCCATTAAAAATGAGGAAAAACAAAATTTCTTGAGTTATACATAGAAAGTAACCTTTCTTGGGACTAACACATAGAACAACTGGCAAATAGATTGGCAATATCGTGTTCTGTAATAAATAATTTAAGAAAACAGGTGAATAAACATGTAATACTCCTAAATGCGAGCATGCAGATCTTGGGACTCTTCGTCAGGAATAAATACCTAGATTGATAGTTCTTCAAAAAAGTATGTTAAGTTCTTTGGCAGAAGTCATCTTCTTGGAACATGCTACTTTTCTATTTAAGAAGTGTAAAGTTATGATTGTGTATTTCCTTTATTTCTATAAACTTTTAATTATCTGTAAAAAATTTCAACACTTTTCCCAGAAATTCTCAGTTTAGTTTAGGAATGCAAACAAAGTACCCCCGCAATCTTGTGTTATCAGACATAATAATGCATTTTTGAAAAAAGTTTATTATATATGACTGTTAGGATATTTAAGGCGACCGTAGAAAATAAAATCTATATAAAAAATAAAATATAATTCGGTTATTAAAAATATATTTTTAGAACACCCTCTGTATTCTTATTTAAATTACTTTGGGGGTTTTTTCTATTCTCAGTTCCAGACCATATTTTGTTTGAACTTTACAGAAGATTAGTGAATTTACCTATTTTTAGGGTTGCCGCGAGACACGAGATACGAGACGTCTCGTCTCGTCTCGAAGCCATTTTGTTTCGTCTCGAGAGCATTTTGTCTCGATTTTCGAGACGAGACGAGATAAAATCCTTCGAGACAAGCTCGAGACGAGACGAGACGAGACATCTCAAAAAATTTTAATGACTTAAAACTTAAGTGAACTAACTGTAATAAATCTCCAACAATATATTTCTAGTTCTTAAGAATTATACAGGTTGTTTAAGATTTAGTGTTACAAACTTCGACAGCAGTTGGATCTTTCAAAAATAGTTTCTATAAACATAGGTCAAGAAATGCGTCGTTTCAGAAATACAGGGTGTTAAAAAAAGAAGCTAAAATTAATTGCTTTAAAAAGTATATCACCCTGTGGTTTTATTATTTTTTAATTATTTTGAATATTCCACTCATGTACATATTTTCCCATAAGAGAAGTGGTATTATGGAAAAATTACAGCGGAAATTCCACGTCGTCTAGGCAACGTGGTTTTTCCACATACTGTCAAATTGACAATACGAAATTATAATAATAATGACGGTTTGTTAAATTTATATTTAATTTTAGGTTAATAAACTTTATCTACGTTTTTGATTCGTGAAATATTCTCCCTAAATACCGCTCGTGCTTTAAAATTAACCAGATATTTTTTACTCATGCGTGTTTTCTTTAAAAATTTCACTCGTCCCTCGGACTTGTGAAATTATAAGAAAACACGCTATCGTAAAAAAATTATCGGTAATTTTTAAGCACTCGTGGTATTACCTCCGATAAAACAACTTAAAATACAACTATTTTGTCTTTTGATTTTTTAAATTTGCTTTGCTTTCAAGAAAAAAATTAAAACCGATTCTTTTTTTATACCCTTTTGAGAAGTAGGAGTTTTACTTTGTCTCTCGAAAAAAACTCAAATTACGAAAAAGTTGTATTTTAAGTTGGTTTATCAAAATAATTGTTTTAAAAAATTATGTACAATTAAATCTTCTTTTTAACTTTAGGACCCTGCGTATTTCCACTTTCGTAACGATGCATATCGAAACTTATGTTAATAGAGACTTTTTTTGCCAGATCTAACTGCTGTTAAAGATTTTAAAACTATTGCTCAAAGAACCTGTATAATTATAAGAAAAATTTCTAGAAAACATTTTACCTGTGTTTTGTAATAGAGTTTATGGTAAA
>JAHBCN010021420.1:0-14147 GCA_019359885.1 Listronotus oregonensis | reverse complement strand
ACTGCATCTAAATATATCTAATCTTCAAACGTATCTCATCTTACTGTGTATAAATCAAGTTATTATATACATATTTAAACATTAAACAAACATCAAACTATAACATTTTAAAATTTAATATATATCTTTTATATAAACTTTAAATAATAAAAAAATAAAATATATCTTTAAACCCCTTTAAACTTAAGGGTTTTTGGAAAACTGCAAAGATTGATGACCTAACAAGTACGGGGGAATAACCTTTCAAGATTATTCACCTTTTGGGGTTTTAACCCCTAATCCATTAAACATATATTTTTTATTGATATTTTTCAGCCGTTTTGAGCTTTTCCCCAGTTTAAACATACGTACCTAAAATTTTAATGCACGCCTGACCATCTCAATATGGCTGGTGCCCCATAGCAGACCGCTAGTGTTGGAAATGCAATGGCTCAAAACAAAACCCCAAAAAACACTATTTTTTTTTATTGTAAGTTTTTCAGTATCTCGGCAAAAAAAACCTGTAGGTGTGGCGCAAAGTAAAAAAGGAAACCCCCGAAAAATATTGGGGTAAGAACTTTTTAATCACCTTTTTTAGAAGGATACTTGCAAGACAAACCTTAGACGTCATTTAAAAAAAGATGATTTTAATACAAACAAATCTTCTACTAATAGACCCTGACATCAATTAAAGCACAAAAATTTTTTTAAATTCCCCGACGACCTTTTCCTTAGAACTTCAGGTGTTTTAAATTTTTTTAAACAGCGGACGAAAATAATTAGTTAAAAAAAAGGAAAAAAACTTATATGCGAAGTGGGCGGGACAATATATTGATTAAAGGAAAAACCCCCTAATCCAAGTTGGCGCCAAATAGATTTGGAATTCCCAATCAAATTGGGGCCCCAGAATGGGGGAGACACCTATTAGTGTTACATCCTGCCAAATTTTTTAAGACAGTTGTTTTTTTGGGGTAAGAAAATAGGCAGAAGATGTTAAAAATTCATTTAAGCCCCACTGGCTTTACAAATGGGCAAATTAATTAAGAGGGCGATTAATATACCTATTCGAGGGGGAAAATACAAAGAAACGTCGACTCAAAGTTTTAAAACTTTGACTGCAAAAAATTTTTTGATAGAGGATCAATGGGCGTCCGAAGTGTCAACAAAAGGGGAAAAAATTTACATATTAATCTTTAATAAACCTTTTTTTGGATTCCACGGGGGAAAAAATATTAAGGTAATTTTGGGGGTAATGTTGTCCATTTTTTGAATTCCTTTTTTTGTAGAAAATAAGCACCCCGTTTTGGGGTTTCCCGGGGTTTCCCCTTTTTTTTTATGAGGGGGGAAATAGTTTTTTTTTTCCACCATTGGGAAAAGTAAGACCTCTCCAATTGTGGGGGGCCAAAAAGTTTTGTTTGTTTTCATTGGGAAACCGGTTTTAGCTGTATTATTAAACTAAATTGGTATGTATTACTAATCTAAATAAGTAAATTCGACTTTTTCGGTTAGTCCGGGATCCCAATAGAAAAAAAAAATTCCCCTTTTAAATTTTTTTAACAGTTAATTTAAAAATTTTTTTCTGGGGGAAATCTGATTAACTCGCCTTTTTTGAGATATGGACGAATAAATAGTAAAGGGGAAATTTTAAAAATTTTGGGTCAGCACTTATTTTTTTTTTTAATTTTATTTTAAATTTTGTCAAAAAAAATTTAAATTTTTAATTGTCCGAAAAAATTTTTGCCCCTTTTTATGCATCCCCGGGCCCGTATCTTGTTGAAATGATATGTTTTTTAAATTTACAAAACCCCCTTTTTTTTTTTGTTATGATTGTTTTAAAAATGGTTTTTAAAGATGCCGGGGGAATTTTTTTTTTCCCCAAAGTCCAGTCCGAAATTTTCAAAATAAAACCCAAAAAAAATGTTAACATTATTCCCTTTTTTTTTGAAAACAATATAATATGTGGGGTAAATATATTTTGAAAAAAAGTAGTCTCCTTTCCACAAAAATATTAAAAATATCGCTAATTCGACAAAAAAAAAATTTAATTATTTATTTTATAGAACTATAAATAACGTTTAAAAAAATTTTAAAAAAAATTTTAGGTTATTTATGATGTCCGAATCTTTTGGGGGATCTTCACAATGTTGGGGGTTTCTTTTTTTTTGAGAACAGTTAGACCACTTATCAAAATAAAATTTTTCTACATATTTTTTAAAAAAATGCCCAAAAAGGGGGATTAATTTTTAACTTTAAAGCATCTAAGATTTTTTATTAAGGAAATAAAAGCCCCAAATTCCCGATACATACCCAATGATTCAAACATCAAAAAATAATCTATACATTTTCAAAAGCAACTTATAGTGTTTTAAGTTCATAATTCATTTTTAATGTTACGATTTGGTCAGAGACTACTTATTAAAAAAATATACTTATCCAACATATACTTTTTCCGAATAGGTGGTAATAATGGCAATATGTTTCACAAAAGTCAGAAAGTGTCTGACTGCATATGGGAAAAATTTGGCGGACAAAATTAACGCTTTTTTACTTGATCATCTTTAATAAAGCATTTGAAAAAAGTGTTGGTCATAAATTTATAAACCACCAGTTTGAATATCTCAAAAACGCCGTTAACTAGATTTCTCGAAAAAAGAAAAGTTGACAAACTCACCAAATGAAACTGCCAAAGTTTCAAAGAAGTTGTTTAATTTTTTTAAGAAAGCCGTCAGTAAGGCCGTACATTATCAAAGGGATTTACGTAGTAAACAAATGCTTTATTTTTCTTAAATTAAAGTATTTTCTGCCGAATTTGCGGCAGGTAATAGTTATTTATGTACCAAAGGCGAATGTAGGAATTATAACCCGGGGGCGTGGATGTTAACACCGTGGGGCACATAATTGCTTATTATGTATCATCTTACGCTCGCACTTTACGGGGAAAAAATTTTTTGTAGACCACGGGGGAAATGTCTTTATGGGCCCCGCCTATTATTCCCCCTCGTTCGTTTGGCTGGTCTTTTCATAATTTTGACCGTCCGATAAAGAATAACTTTACTGCTTTGTTATATAAATAAATATTTTACTATTGGGGATCCCAGACTATAAGTTTGTTAATTCGAAAAAATGCATTTACATCAGACATCACTTGCAGAAAATTGCATCCCAAATTAAATTCATTTAACTCTCTTTTAGACAATGAAGATTTATTTAGATGAAATGATAGAACGCTCAATTAGAAATTACTGAGAATGAGGGAAACCCAGGGTTACAAGACTTAACTAAGGAATATTTTGAGTTTATTACTTTTCAATAGAAGAAGAGAAAGCTACAGCGAATACCTTTACAGGTTTATTTGGATCATCATAATAGTACATGGTCCAAAGAATTTGAGAAATTTCCCAACGTTCAAAAAAAAGTTTTAATTGGCTCCCAAAGGAGTTGTTATAAAGGGAAAAAGAGGTCGGGGGCGTTCCAGTCCTATTCGATAGGTCATCTGTTGAAGGCCTCCAACTAATGATAGAAAAACGTAATAATTATTTTGAGCAACATAATGAATATCTCTTTGCACTCCCTGGGTCAAATACTTGCATAAGTGGTTATCACATATTTCGGAAACATGCTGGCCTTTCATTAGGTGATGCGACCAAGGCAAAATGCCTTACGTCTACTAGGCTAAGAAAACATTTGGCCACAGTTTGCTAATTTCTTAAGATGGGCTCGGATGATCTAGAACAACTAGCCAAATTTATGGGCCACACCACTAAAACACACGATGAATGGTATAGACTGCCCTCTGATATATACCAAACGGCTAAAATCTCGAAGGTATTATTACTTTCCCAAAACAACAACATAGACCAATTGAAAGGGTGTAATTTAGAAGAAATTAATGTCGACGACGATATCTTAGAGAGTGCTTTGAGCGACTCTGAAAATGAGGACAAAATCGATGTTCCATTAGGAACCCCAAAGCGACAACCTATACAAACAAAACGTGATGTAATACGTCAGAAGATAAAAAAGCGACAGGTGATCCCATGGACTTCTGAAGAAAAGAAGGCAACAGAGAGCTTTTTTGAAGAGCATATAATAAATAAAAAAGCACCAAAAAAATCAGAAGTTATGAAACTAAAGGAAAAGTATCCCGACCTCTTTAAAAATCGAGAATGGGCTACCATAAAAGTTTTTATTCAAAACAAATATAAACGATAATCTTCATATTTTTACTTCATTTTTTACATGCAATGTCAGTTATACTTTTAGAATATATACCACTGTATTAGAATGATAATCTTTATATTTTTACTTCATTTTATACTTGCAATATCAGTTCTAGTTTTAAAATATGTACCACTGTATTCGTCATATACAGTTTTTCAATATAATGTTCATTTTACTGTTATGGACAATTATGTGTTTGATTTTTTATGTGCCTTGTATACAAATTAATCTGTTCATAGACCCAATAATGACTTCATGAATGTTTGACGAATTTCAACGATATAACCAGCAATAAACGTCATAAGAATATGCATGGAGTCGTCATTGATGACAAGCCTTCAAGAAGTTATTATTAGGATTACCCAGGGCCCCCAACTGAAAACTACTAAATTATTGGCACCTGACAGTCAATATAAAAAATTTAAGTCGAAAATTTCACTTCCCCGTCAAACTTTATTTTTCAACAATTAAATACTTGCCTTTCATTGTTTGTTACCATGGTTATCCTATTGTTGTAAAAAATTTATCGCGATAAATCTTGTGAAAAAACGTTACTCCGATAATATTTCTATTAGTAAGAATTATATATACTTATAAACGTTCAACTACGCACCGGTTCCATATATTCATTCTTACATTTTTCATCCAGTGAGCACATTAGTGTTTCACAGTTTGCTGTAAAAATCACCGCACGGCTTATATATCGGATTACTAATGCACATATAAATTTAATTTTAAAGGATGCCAAGTGAACCGTTTGTTTGGCGAATGTCAAGTAATACCGCAAAACATTGCTTGTAGATCTGGATGCCAAATGAGAACTTAGATTGGTCGGAGGCCATCTGGGCCTACATATAAATATATATATATATATATATATATATATATATATATATATATATATATATATATATATATATATATATATATATATATATAAAAAAAATTTTTTATATGCGCAAGTGTTGTAACCAATGGACAAAAATGACAAATAAAGTATTTAATTTTTAAAACATTCTTGGTGTTATCTTTAGCAAAATTACCCGAATAAGATAAGGCCGGTACATTTAACGTTTTTTATTCAAAAATTTTTTTGGGATAATAAAAACATTTTATACCGATAAAGATTTGTGGTCATTTTTAGAAGTTTAGTTTAAAATAAAATTGTTGTAGTGTGCACTAGTGTTTTAAAGTTAATATATTTTTAATTTGTACACTTAAGTATGAACAACATTTTCGAAGGTAAGTTATCATTTTCATGTTAAGCCTTTTGCAGATATATAATTAAAAGTGTTAAAATCCCCCTTTTTCTCACTTTCATCAAGATTTACAAAAAGTTGTTCAAAGTTGTTTCATAAAATTTTTAGGATCAATCCTCCAAAGTGTTTGCTTTTAAATGACACCCATCACTTTTTGCGGAATAATGCGGAATTTTTGTTTTTTAGAAAAAACCATACCTAATACAATCCTGTATGAAAAATGGTTAAGTTGCGAAAAAAATAAAAAGGCATCAGAATAATGGAAACAATTAAAACTTATTTTGCATTAGATAATTGTTCAACTGACATTAAAGCAAAGCTGCTAAATAGCAGCAAGCTATTTTCTGCTTCGTTAGAAAGAATGTGGAACAATTGTGGAAGACGCCGAGATGTTTAAAAAACATTCGACATGGTTACAAAGCACTCTTCATTTATTCTATCTTCAACCAAATATTCCAATTGAAGCAACTGACATGGAAGTGGATCCTCAGCCAAGACCTAGTCGGGAAGACCGCAGGGCCTTTTGAAGCTGCATCAAAAAGACCAAATTGCGCAGAGTACAAGAGTTGTTGACAAATTATACGCCAGAAGAAATATGTTTTGCCACAGAGAGGATTACTTCCCAACGAAAAGAAATTCCTTAGAGGAAAAAAATTAACACCTGAAGACGCCTTAGACTTTACCACGACCTAAACCTTTCGGTTGAGAGATATAACATACTGCGTTCTAAGATTAATTCTTTGTATACAAACTGTTTTCCGAGCTATCGCACTATATTTGAATGTAAAAAAATTTTTACCCTCGCAAATTATTGTGACTGACACTTCGGCTGAAGTTAATCTTCAAGAGCTTCTAAATAAAACTGCAGAGAGTATTTTAAAAATTCAGGATATTATAATACATTCTGACAAAAATTTTAAATTAATTTGCAAATGGGGGTTTGACGGTAGCTCGGGGCATAGTCTTTATAAGCAAAAATTTGAAGATAGTTTGTCAACAGATGAGTACATGTTTATTGTCGCATTAGTTCCTCTTAGATTAATTGATAATGAAAATGGAGAAAGTATATGGTCTAACCCACGTTCATCATCAACAATGTATTGTCGACCAATTGCATTTAAATTTACAAAAGAAACTTCAGATGTTGTTCGAACCGTTCATGGAGAAATTGAGTCATTAATAACTAATCTTTTAAAAATTACCATCTTTTTATTTCAGAAAAAATGTAAATGTTTCATACGAAATGTTATTCACTATGTTTGACGGTAGTGTGGCCAATATCCTCTCAGAAACCAGTTCTACATCCAGGTGCATTATTTGTGGAGCCCACCAAGGCAAATGAACCAGGACTCAGTGCTTCAAAGAACACCAAATGCTGAAAACTATCGCTTTGGCCTATCGACACTTCATTGCTGGATTCGTTTTTTTGAGTGTTTATTGCACATCGCCTATCGCTTACAATTAAAAACGTGGCAAGTAAAAGGTGGTGAAAGTAAGGAAATTTTTGAAAATACAAAAAAAAGAATTCAGTTAGAATTTAAAGACAAATTGGGATTAATTGTCGATAAGCCAAAGCCCGGGTATGGTTCCACAAATGATGGAAATACTTCCAGGGCATTTTTTAAAAACGTAGAAATTAGCTCTGAAATAACAGGTATCGACTCAACTTAATTAAAACTTTCAATTAATTTTAAGAGTACTTTCTTCAGGTTCTAAGATTAACGTACCTAAATTTCAGTCCTTACTTATTGATACTAGGAGAATTTATTTAAATTTTTATGAATGGTACTACATGCCTAGTACTGTTCATAAAATTTTAACGTACGGTTGCAAATTATTATTTTTGAACTCCTGTAGGGCAGCTGGCAGAAGATGCTCTGCGAAGCCAGACACAAAGAATTTAGAAAAATTCGTTTACATCACACACGAAAAGTATCGAGAATTCAAAGCAATACAGACCTCATTAGAACCCTTTTGATAATTTCTGACCCTAAATTGGCTTATCTTAGAAATCTGTCAAAAAAACAAAACAAACCCATAACGTGGGATATGGATATTGTAGAATATTTAAATGACCATATAGAAACAGATTCGTTACTTTTAGAAAATGATAATGTACCCGAAGATGTTTAGTGTTGTAAATAACTTTTTTTTTACCCTGTATAAAGACACCAATTTCTATTTAAACTATGTATAATTTGATAGGTTGTTGGTAAAAGTTATTAAAATAAAACCAAAAAAATTGGTTACTTTAACTTTTAACTAGATAATGATTTTTGTCTTGATTTGTTTCACCCTGTATAAAGACATCAATTCCTATTCAAACTATAATTTGATAGGTTGTTGGTAAAAGTGTCCATATATAAATAAAACAAAAAAAATGGTTACTTTAACTTATAGTTGAATAATGATTTTTGTCCTGATTTGTTTCACCCTGTATAGAGACACCAATACACTTTTTTGTTTAAAATATGATTTAATGTTATTGGTTAAAGTGTCCATGTATAAATAAAAATTTAAAAGTGGTTAGTTTACCTTTTATCTAGTGACAATGATTTTTGTCCTGATTACCCCATGAGTTGCAATACTGTGCAGCGTGTCCCACGCAGTTCTTGCCATATGGGAAAATTTTTTACTGACAGTCGAAACAAAATCATTTTGATGTAGAAAAGTTCTTCTTATTTAAAAACTAAAAATCCCTACGCAAAAAGTTTAAAAATACCAGCAGTATACAGAGTAGCGACAAAAACGTAAAATTTATCCAAGACTAAAGTACCCTTATTTTGCAATATTCAAAGAAAAGTTATTTAAAGGAATTATTTAGAATTAATTTTTATATCTAATTACGAAATCACAGCCACCTACGAAAAAAAGGGTATTTTTTATTTTACATTAAAAAATTTTATCAAAAATTAACAAAGGTAATTATCGGACCTGAAGGTAACTATGCCAATAATAACTGACATAAACACTGACATTATTTCTAGTCAGAAGTACAGTTATAAATTCAGTTTATCCATTTATCATTTTGATTTATTTGCCTCCAAAACTAACCACGGAACAGAAGATTGAAATTGTTTTAATTGTGGGTGACAACTACAAAACCTTTAGAGAAGCCGCTGAGATTTTCAATGAAAGGCATCCTGAAATATCTGTATTTCATCAAACTGTTGGACACATAATGGCAAAATTTAAAGGTAGTGGAAGTGTAGAAAACAGATTCAATAAAAATCAAGTTCAGGTCGAAGATGATGAAGATTTTGACTTGCAAATTATCCAAGCCGTTGTTGAAAATCCCAAGATTTCCTTGAGAAATATGGAAAAAGTACTTCCTGGAAATGAAAGACGCTCAGTCTGTAAATCTACTGCTGGAAGAGTTCTTAAAGCAAATCATTTTCATCCCTATAAACCCATCTTTGTCCACACATTGCATCCTGGAGACTTTGATTTTCGGTTTGATTTTTAGGCTTGGTATGAAGGTATGTATGAAGACGACCCGTATCTTTATAGAAAAACAATTTTTTCTGACGAAGCTTGTTTTACGTCAAATGGAGTTGTTAGCTCCCAGAACTATCGATGGTGGACTACAGCTAACCCGCGGTTTGTTATCCAGTGTCGAGATCAGTTTTCTTTTAAGACAAATGTGTGGTGCGGAATTTTAGATAATCAACTGATAGGCCCATTTTTCTTCCGGGGTAATATAACGTCGGATGTTTACCTTCATTTTTTGGGAAATCAGTTGTCTGACTTTATTAATGGCCTTCCACGTGACATTAGAAATACTTTGTGGTATCAGCATGATGGTGCGCCATGCCATAGTTCTCGAGCTGATAACGAGTTTCTTCAGGAAATGTTCCAGGGGCGTTGGATAGGAAGATTTTCAGAAATTCATTGGCCGGCGAGGTCACCCGACCTGAACCCACTGGATTACTTCCTTTGTGGATATTTAAAGGAAAAAGTGTATTCTCACCGACCATTTCAAAATATCGATAGCTTAGAAAGGATAATAACCCAGTGTGCTCGAGAAATCCCTCAAGTTGTTTTGAGAAAAGTTGTTTCAAAAAATTTCCAAGTTAACAGAAAAATGCATGGAAAAAGAAGTGGCTATATTAAAATTTGAATTATACTAATTTTCTTTTTGTTATAAGTGATACATTAATTTGTTTTATATTAAAGCTTTTACTTTTTATTTCGTTCTGATTTACTGAAATACAAAAATATATATTTTTCGTAGGTGGCTGTTATTTCGTAATTAGATATAAAAATTAATTCTAAATAATTCCTTTAAATAACTTTTCTTTGAATATTGCAAAATAAGGGTACTTTAGTCTTGGATAAATTTTACGTTTTTGTCGCTACTCTGTATACACTTGCGTCTACGGAGCAGTTTCCACAAATTTTCCATATTGCATGTAGGCAACCAACTATACACTAATTCATGTTGACGAAGCCAAAACCTTGCCTGAAATTAACATTTTGAAGAAAAATGTGGCATTTTTAAGACCCACATTGGCTGCACCTAGAATGGCGTAAGGAAGAAACTGTATAAAATCATCATAAGTACCAACCACTCCACATAACAAAAACATAACGCCGCAAAGAACGTTTAAAAAAAAACAAATAAGGAAAAGAACAGTGTTAAAAAAAATATCAAAACCCTCTGCAGTTGAGAGTCAAAAGATTGCTGCTATGCTTTTATTAAAGGATTAAACATCTAAAAGATATTTTTGTTTTATTTGTTTACATAATATAAATACAATCATACTTAATTCGCCACCCCATCAACCCTTCGTCAAAAAAAAATCTAATTTTGATTTCAAATGTTAAAATAAATGTAAAACCTTATTTTTTAAATAATTCAGTGTAGTTACTGATATATTTCCAAAATATTTAGCCACATTAAAGAATAAGGTATTTTTTTTAAATCTCAAATTCGTTTAATGATTACTCAACTCTCATGATCTAGCCTTGTGAAAAAATATAAATACACTCCGCTAAGAAAGTATTGCATCACCCGTATTTTACTTGTACACTTATGTCAAATTTAAAATTTTATTTCTGAACTATCCTTAGTTCGATTCTTGTGTAATTTTCAGGAAGGGGGTAATTTTAACTGCTCTTTCGGATGGTACGATCCATTTTTACCTAAAATTAGAAAGAAAACCTGTGGTTTTCGTCAGTTTTTTTAGCGCTTTTTTAAACGTGACAAAAAGGCACTATAAAGTTTTACAAGAAAAATTGCTAAAATAGGTACGTAAACAAATGTGTTAAAGTTTTCAAAGGCAACATTAGTTTTCCAATATTTGACAAAGTAATGTTTTTATAGGTAAAATACGGGTGATGGCGGCGATGCGATAATTTTTTGGCGGAGTGTATCTTAGAAAAATGCACAACTAATAGCTTTGTTCGCGGGTCCAATTCCGAACGGGTTCAGGGACTATTCGCATGCGCAATATGAAAACGGTCGTTCGCGGTAACACAATTTTGAATTTTTAGTAACAGTTCAGCGTTCGCGGATAACATCGGATTGGTTCGTAACTGATTCAGAATCGGTTCTTGTAGTCCCCGAATTTTTGATGGGATTAAAAGTTCGGTTCTGCTGTTCATGCGCAATATCAACATTCTTATCATTTGTTTGCTGTTTGTTGTGTTTGAGGTGAACCTTAAGAATTTTGCCCTTCTTAATTAAGCTTAATACCTATTTTATTTAATTGGAAGTATAAATCGCTCCATACAAACCTGTTACTTAAAGTTCTTAATTTTCCTTGATTCTTAGTTTAGTTTATCTTGATTGTAGATTATAAAGCAGTAATATAGTTGTTTATAAATTGATAGAAATAGTAAGTTCATTTATTTCAAATTAAGACCCTATTTAAAATAAGTAATTACATATTAGTTACTACGTGCGGAATTATCCATTATTTATGATAGGGTATTTTATTTCTTCTGGTGTCAGTGCCAACAGGAACAAAAACAAAATAAAAGCATTAATAAATGAAAATAAACTTGGTAAAAGTCAGGTTAGGTTAAACAGTCAGCTGTTGGAGAAATTCGATTGAAATCCGCGCCGTTCGCGGTAAATAAAAATCCGGAACCGGTATATAATTAGACATGCGCCTTAAAACAATCCTGAACGGTTCAATTTTAGTTCGGAATAGGTTCTTAACGTGACCCGCGAACAAAGCTAATACCTATTCCGCTAATTGAACTATTTATTCTTCACATCCAACCGTACACTGGGGCACCCCATGAAAACTAAGGCTAGCTACGTCGATGATTCTTCACTAGAAAATTTATAACAAAAATAATATACATACAATTATTTAGATATGCGCGTACTACATTTAATTATTTATTTATTCCTTAATTATTTAGAGATTATTAATTTGTAATTTCTCCAACTTTTCATATTAATTCACATTTTACAATGGTCATATTACGTCATATACCTCCCAGTGTATAGTAGGTTGCCTACATCCATAATGGATAAATTGTGGAAACTGCTCCCTAGACGCAAGTCTCTGTATACTGCTGGTATTTTTAAATTTTTTGCGTAGGGATTTTTAGTTTTTAAATAAGCAGAACTTTTCTACATCAAAATGATTTTGTTTCGACTGTCAGTAAAAAATTTTCCCATATGGCAAGAACTGCGTGGGACACGATGTATATATATATATATATATATATATATATATATATATATATATATATATATATATATATATATATATATATATATATATATATATATATATATATATATATATATATATATATATATATATATATATATATATATATATATATATATATATATATATATATATATATATATATATATATATATATATATATATATATATATATATATATATATAATTAAAAAAATATTATATATATATATATATATTTTTAATTAATCGGCTTCCGACCATTTAAAAAAAATAATTTAAAATTTTTAAAAAAAAATCACTCCTAATAAAACTTTAACCCTGAAACTTTGCGGGCTCATTGTTTTAGGAACTGTAACGATTTTATTTTTTTTTTCTAGGCGTGATAAAAGCTCTAAAAATACAGTCCCCTGGCTCTCCCCATCGCTGTATTTCCGCCTAGAAATTATATTTTCGAAGAAGTTATTGAAACTACATACATTTGGGAGTTAATATTATAAAGAAAAATAATTATTTATATTATTTTAGTGAGACAAGGTCTTATTATGAATTTTATTATATTTAGTAAAAACCTGTAAAGTTTGTCCCCAGAATTTCTATACAGTCCCCTGCCAAAAATTTAAATCTATAATAAAATAAAACTGAAATATTTACAAACTTTTTTTTAGTGTAATGAAACGAAAATTTTTGTGAAGTTGGCAACCTTGCCGAATGCGGCGACGCGTCTTTATTTTGTTTAGTGTCAGAGTGAAATTTGTGAGGTAAACACGCGTTTGGTCCGCTACCACACACAGTCCTCTGGTAAGTAATAATATTTATGTTAATTACTTTAATTACCTTTGTATAAAGTTTATTGTTTTGTTATTTATGTCTAAATTGTTCGGTAGGCTTTTAAAAAACTATTTTATATCAGTTTTGTAAATATTGTGAAATCTAACCAAAATACACAGTCCCCTGGCAACAGTCCTCTGCCTGAAAATGCAGCAGGGGACTGTTTTACACAACAGGGGACTGTGTATTTTGCCTATTGGTTATTTTTTTTATGTATCGTTTGTGTAAATGTATCCGTTAGTCTGTTTTATTAATAGAATAATTATCAAAGTATCATTGTTTCGCATTATTTTCCTTTATAAATTTATTTTATTTTACACAGGGCAATCAAACACACAAGATATGGCTCCTAAAAAAAAGCAGTTATCTCAAGAGAAATAACTACAGAAAAAGAGAGAAGCAAAGCGACTACGATACCAAAGAAGAAAAAATGACCCTCAAAAGAGAGAAGAAATTAGAGAAAAGAAGAAGTTAAAGTACCAAAAGAAGAAAGAAAACGATTTGCAAAAGGTAGTAAAGGACATGACACCTCGTGAGCACAGATCTGCCTTAAAGAAGTGGAAAGAACATTGTACCGTATACCGAGCCAAAAAATTAAGAATGAAAAGCGTCATTAATACTTTTGTACGAGAAAATACACCCTTAACAGATCCAGGCACAACTGAGCCTGCATACTGGCGTAGTTTACCTACGAAATTCCATCCTTTCTTTTTGCACAGTCTCCGAAAACCTAGCCTATTTACCTGCTGCCATCTTGACACATCTACGACCAATTTTCAAGACTCTTCCACGTGGCATCAAACGAGTGCATTTCTTGAGCGATGGCCCTGTAACGCAGTATCGTAATAAAAGTATGTTTTTTAGAATGGCTACCAAACTCTCTAAAAAAATTTCAGATATTGAAAACTTTACATGGAACTACACCGAAGGTGGCCATGGAAAAGGTGCACCATATGGCATCGGAGCAATGTTTTAAAGAACAGCTGATTTTGTTGTTAATTCTGGAAGCGACATCAATAATATTAATCAGTTTGTTAAAGTAATCCAAGAGCAATGTCTTGGCATCACATGTATCGCAATCGACGGTAAAGATATCCAGGCAATGGTCGATAAAGTGGAAGAGGAAGCGGCCGATCAGAAGGGTTTTAAAGTCACTTTAAATGTATCAGGTCCAGGTGTTTATTCC
>JAHBCN010021419.1:0-14183 GCA_019359885.1 Listronotus oregonensis | reverse complement strand
GAATCGGGCCATTTATCTTTTTTGTCCTAACTTGAAGTGTTACACACATAAACAAAACGAAATAAATGTTTATTTGTCTTCTCTAGTCCAAACTACACTAAAAGTACTTTAATAAATGCCCATTGTTCAATAAAATTACAACAGAAACTAAAAAACATTCAATTCACATACGATCAAAAGGCTAAATGAATGTAAATAAAACTATTCAGCATCGGTGGTGACGTCATAGCCGCTCCCCGCTTTCGATAAATTTTCCAACGTACGTTAAATGGAACTGAGCAATCCTGTAGTATATAGTACCATCGTTTGATTCTCAACCTAAACCATAGAAAATTATTCAAATACTCAATATATACTCACTCATTCAATAAGCTGCCACGTGTGAGTCAAAAAAATTGAGGGTGATATTTACTGATCTGTTTGTATTAATGTATGATTTTTTTTCATTTATACAGACATTTTTTTCATTAATACAGACAGACCAGTAAAAAGCTTACCAAGTCAACAAATAACTTGGTCTAATTTTGGATCTCAGTACCTTTAATGGCCGAGCTATGAACTCTGCTCTTATTTTACACAAGTGTTTTTGGTATGATCTCTTCTCTTTTTTCTGGGTTTAATAAATGTAATAAAATCCTGTCTGCATTTTAAATTATAAGACATTTATGACCTTAAAAACTTAGTTTTAATCAGATTGTAAACTTCTAAAGTACCCCCTTTTCAAAATCGAATATCTCAGAAACCACTTGAAATAACTTCCCCGATTTTCCCACAGGTAATTAGGATACTTATATAATTTATATACCAAATCTCATACCTTTTTGTAGAACGATAATAAAGTTATGATAGGGAAACAATACGCTGAAACATTTCGTGTAATATACATACTGCGTGCTCAGGCTGCACTGCCATGCGCCTAAATTAAGAACTTAAACTGACGTCCACAACTTAACCAAGGAAGTTTCATGGTGTATGGAAGCCCAATGCTATGGCCCATTCGATCAAAAAATGTCCAGCCCAGTATGAAAATAACTGTCAGAGTTGGCCCCGCCGATTTTGCGCAATAACAAAATTCCACGAAATAATTTAATGTGTTGCCTACTTACACACTGATAAATCAGTGTGAAGTTAGCCAACACATTATAGTTTTATGAGAGCCGGAGTACCGTTTTTTGGATTGATCAAAACCTTCTTATTTTAGTGATTAGTGTTTATTAAATTGTGACTATAATTTTGTGTTTATTGTTTGTTACTTATAATATTGTAACAAAATGACTAGAGGTTGTATGGTTTTGTCTTGCAAATCCAAGGGTAACATACCCGTCTTTTTAACTTTAGGTAAGTAGGTATTTCTTATATTTAAATTAGGTGCTTCTTATAAGACGTAACGTTACGTAACCGAATAAATAATAATATATCAATTATGAATAATAGAAAATGAAAATTTCATAGGAAATATTAGTGAGAAAAGTAAGGCAATCTTAACTATCTTTTAGATGATTTCCACAATGTTTGTGTATTTCTGTGGATTATTGAAAAGAAATAAGGTTTACATTTAGGTACTTTTATTTCATTTAATAATTTAGTACACCCTTTTAAAGGATCAAAATTATTGATTACTGGGCAGCCCAGGCAAATTTTAATATATACCCTCTAATTGAATGAAAAGAAGTACAATTTGTGGTGCTGATTACAAATCTAAAATTCGGCAATCCGTTTTCGATATTATCATCAAAATTGAAAATAAATAACCTATTCAATCCTCCTTCTTTTGCACAAAATGGTTGATTTTTGCACTAAATTGGCACACAATATTTCACAAACACCTTTTAAAAACTTTTTTTATGTTTATTTTACACCTTTTTTACACTTTTATTTTTTAAGCAAATATGGCTGCTGTCTTTGAACTTAAAAGTTTGCAATTTAATGGAAAAAAGATGTAAAATAAATAAAAATACAAGGTTTTAAAAGGTGTTTATAAAATATCGTGTGCCACTTTAGTGTAAAAATCAAGAATTGTGTACAAAAAGAAAGGAGAATATAGTGAAAATGAGGTTAGTTTAATTTTCAACTTTGATGATGAAGATCTCGGAAACGAAACGTTGCCGAAAAGATATTTTTTCAGATTTATAATCAGCCCCCCTAAAACCCCTGTATACCAAATTTGATCAAAATCGGAGAGGAGGCAACTTTCGAGACAATACCAATTGTTTAAAAATAAATTAGATTTTTGGTTTCTTAATCTTGCATTATCAACTTTTTAAGCTCGACATACTGTACACACATAATATTTAACGGGTACTGTTACAATGGATACTCAGGTACCAAAGGTTACTAAACATTTTTAACCACTGTTATTCTGTCTTATGAATGTTTGTTATTAGTGAAAAGTATATGCCTAAAAAGCAGTTATAAAATTTTCACTTTTTAATGTACAACCAGAATCTTAGGATTAGATTAAACTCATTTACACTATTCTTTTATCACAAAATTGGTGATAAGTACATAATACATACAATGTTTGAAATTTATTTAAAAAAATCTGTTTTATTTATTTACAAAAGATTTTGGTAAAATACAAAACTTCCAAAATATCGACCATTTAAATAGAAGCAGTAAAGTGGCGCCATCTATTCTTTCCATATTATATCAGATGATATAAAATCTAATATTACACATAATTTTAAATATTCTATAGTAGTATCCTTTAATAACCAACAATTTTGTCAAAAAAAAAAAGTGAATATTGGAATTTGACTTGATGATGTCAACTTTATAGATAGTAACAAAGAATTTGGAAGTCCGGCTCTGACCTACTATTCATTGCGCAAATTCCGCGGGGCCAACCCCCTATTCCCGCTGCCCTGCACGCCTGGACAATTTTGTTCTACAGTATTGGGCTTCCATACACCTTTAAACTTCCTTGAACTTAACATGTATCTTTTAATAATAAGTCTGTTTGGTATTTAAAAATAATTTACACTTTTTGTAAACTCTTAGTCCTAAAATACATCTGTGATAAGAGCGCTTACGTAAAAAAAGTGTGAAATAGTGTACACTATTTCTAAAAAACAAACAGACCTAATAATCGTATAAACCTCGTAGATCTTATAAATTCCCGCGACTGCGCGGGAATTCCCCCTTAATTTAAATGGATTTTCGCAGGATAAGCATAAGCGAACTTCATTTGCGGCTTGACGTCATCCTGCGTCCCGCAGTCAGCTGAAAGTTATTTTTAACCGTTTTTAACGTTAATATAGGTTTTTCAGTTAAGTGGCCGCGAGAAGAAACTCGGAAAAATGCCGAATATTATCAACGAAATTAAACTCGATTTCAAAGATGTTCTTTTGCGCCCCAAAAGGTCTACTTTGAGAAGCCGCAGCGATGTAAGTATCGATTAAATTTTCCTATGTTTTTTTTGTACGTTATTTTGAAAAAAAAAATAAAAGAAACACATTTTTTTTTAATGAAATAATATATTTTTCCATGGCGGAAAATTTATTAAATTAATTTTTTTATAATGGGTTGGTGATAGCGGTAAGTTTGCCAAAAAATTCGTCCTTAAAATCCCATAGTTGATTTGTGGTACCCTTGAATTAAATTTTCAAGGTTTATTTGTTTTATATATTATTCCAAATTAACCAAATTTGCGAGGGGAATATTATAGTAAAATTATAAAGAATAAGGTACTTACCTATTCAAAAATATAAATATTTTACAAAAATGTGTCATTACTTTAAATGCAATAAATAATATTATGTAAATATTTTTTTTACTATATTAACATTTTATTGATCTATTTAAAAGATTGTCAAGGTTTTTTTCAAGCGAGAAAAAAATTTCTAGACATACTGTTTAGTAGAATAGATTTATTTAAAAAAGAAAAATTATATCATTATCACCTTTTCTGCAGAAGTTTTTCTTAACTGAAGTGGGTAAATAAGAAATTGTTTCATCAAAGTAATAAAGAACTATAGGTACTATTTGGTGTGCTTGCCTAACCAATTATAATAGTTTTATTTTTTTAAATACCTATTATTTCATCATTTTCTACCAATTTGGTAATTGTTTAGAATCTCAGCCCTACTACAGCACATTTACAAATCTCATAGAAAAAAAATGGTATTAATTTTTATTTTGAAGATAAAAAAAGGTAATTTTTTAAGTTTTTCGTCAATAGAATAATGCATCCATTTAAGTTTAGCAATTTTTAGTGATTTGTTTCATATTCTATGTGTGAAAACAAATGATTAAAAAAAATTAAAAAATCAATTTTTGGATTTAAAAAACTAATCGAAAAATTGACATTTTTGATTTTTGATGAACTTTAGGAATTTAAATATTTGACAACTAAAACAAAATTAATTTGTAAATTTTGCAAATTTTTAAAAAATTATAAAAAACCTAAAAATGAATATTTTTTTTCAAATTTTATTTTTTAAATTGTTCTATTGTCAATATACATTAAGAAAAAAAATGGAAGTTTTTAGAGATACAATATTTTATAATACTTTTAGACAAAAACAAAAAAAATGAAATTTTAAGCCTTTTTAATTGGATTTACTCAGGGAAAATCAAATTATTAAATATTTATTCAGTTATATTCTTCAATGTGTCGAAAAGTAGAATATTTTGAAAAAAAAATTTCCTATAACTCAATTTTTCGATTTTTGATGACCAAAAATAGGGAAAGCCGCGTCCAATTCTTTTTGTAAAAAATTTTGCTTAATTACTTTTTAATTGATTTTTTAACCTAATTTTTCATTTTCATGACTAGAACTGCTGGATTTTTGTAACATTTTACCAACTTTAGTAAAATAAATTTGTAGAAAACCGAGAGACTAAGCTACTATTTACTTATTTTTTATTATTTTGTGTAACTAAGGTCTGGTACTTTCATTAACAGATAACTTTATTGTCTGGATAATTTCCATGGTTACCATTATCATAACAATTGTTATTATGGAAATTTTTCGGAAAATATTTTTATTTGCTAATGAAAGTACCAGGCCTAAAACTATCAAAAAACGTCATTGCCCTTGTATTTTTTTAACCATCCAGTGTGAAATTTTTTTACCAAATACCTCTAGCATCAAATAAATATTGGAAATTTTTTCTTGTACCCGAATCTTTTTTGGAAAATTTTCCGTCGTCTTTGACTTAGGAGAATTGTCAAAATATTGGTGTGCTTGAAAAAACTTCCAGTAAAATTTTCAGCTCTAGTGGTATTATTAGAATTTAACACCAAATTGTGTTTAAAATAATTTTAACATTGATTTCAACTTATTATATTAATAATTTTACATAAATTTTAAGTTATTACTACAATTGGTGGAATATTGCCTTTTTCGTTTTTATTTTATTTTTTTATAGGTACTTTACCGTCACTTTATATGGCGCGGCGTGCACAATCAGCACCTGCAATCTGATTTGCGAGCCATGTATTTTTTTAATATCGATTGTAGTGGCACACAATACTCATGTCCGTATTTAACATAGCTCATTATTTGATATTATGTATGATTTGTTTTATACTATAGTTGGTGGAAAATTATAACTTTATTTTATAATTTTCAAAAAAAGGCTGTCATTACGTCAATAAATTTTTACTACAATTTGCTGTTGGTTACACCACCGTCAAGAGAAAAATACATGGGTTTCCATGGTGACCTGTTAAAAAAACCATTTTGATTGGTAAAAAAGTACTGATATAAAACTTTGAAAATTAATTTGTTTATGTCATACTAGTTCATTATTGTGTTTCTGTTACTTAGTTACCAACTACATTATAGTGCACTTTATACCCGTGCGGGCATAAAGTACACTTTACACCCCGCGCGGGCAGAAGTGCTCTTTATGGCCGCCCGGGCATAAAGACAAAAAAGATGTTAAATTATTTTTGCAATTTCGTCAGGAATTTCAAAAGTTTCTTGCATTTTGACAGAAAGCAAAATTTTATTTTCCTAACAACGATTATAAGCCAACTACTATAAAAAGAAAATGTTGTTAGAATAAAATTTAAGTTTTTGTATTTTTTAAAATATTTACTAGTATGACATAAGGGAGAGATACCTGTAAACGCTAAAATTTTGCTTGATTTTCATGATTTTTTTTCATGAAAGAATTATTATAAATTTTTGAAAATTGGCATCTGGTTTATTCAAACACTAAAACAATATAATTCGTTTTTTTTTAATAATTCAAAATGGCGGATGTACAGGGTATCCCAAACTGGACGCGTTCTTATGGGAACAACCCTTATTTGAAGGGATAGAAAAAAATTAACCCAGGTGTCCGGAGCTCAAACTTAATGAGAAAACTACTGGCGCTAACAAAACTTTGCTATCTCTTATCGTTTGGCCACTAGAGGGCGTTTCTCGAATTTCGTCGATTTTTTAAATGCCCCATAACTTTCTTATTAATAAAGATAATTAATTTTGATAAAAACTTTCTTAAGGCACTTTTTTTCGTAGAATTCATTGCGATAAGCAGATTTTTTACCGGGCTTTTAGATTTTCGGGCACCACCCCAAAATCATTTTTTTATATGGACCACCCTATATATTATATGATTTTTGAAAAGCTGGTAAAATTTCCTAAATTTTGATGTATCACTTGTTATGTTTATCTTAAAAACCATTAGCAGTATTACGATTTAAAAATTAAAATAATGTGCCTACAGAAATCAACATTGCCATGACTAATAAAATGACATAGGATGCTTTTTTGAAAAGTGTTAAAAAATGTATGAAAATTTTGAAAAGTTCAACATGCTTGAATGTTACATAGAAAGCAACAAAAATGCTCAGGCGGCAAGAAACTTGTATTTTCAAAGATATCCCGAACTGCAGCAACCATCCAGGGATGTATTTGCTAGACTTGCCCATAATCTTCAAAATTTTGGCTCTTTTAACAAACCCAGAGCAAGTTATGCTCAAAATAAAGAAATTCAAAACGAAAATGAAGTAAAAACTCTAACCGTATTGGGCACTTTATATGAAAATAATGGTACAACTTCTACAAGAAAACTTGAAGCAGAGACTGGCATATCCAGAAGCAAAAACCACAGGATTTAAAAAAAAAAAATTTAAGCCTTATCGAACCCGCAAAATTCATCATCTTCTCCCTGGGGATTTTGATCGAAGAACTCGTTTTTGTGAGTGGTTTTTAAATAAAATACAAAATGAACCAAATTTTGCTTTAAATTGTATTTGGTCTGACGAGGCTTCGATTAGTAGTGCGGGCAGATTTAATCGGTTTAATGATTACACTTGGTCCCAAGAAAATCCCCATGCGACTGTCCAAAACAGAGAACAAGGAAGATTTAGCTTTAATGTTTGGGTGGGAATTTTTAGAGGACAATTCATTGGACCCTACATTTATGATAAACCGCTGAATTCTAGACAATATTTGGATATTTTAAGGGACCAGGTTGAACCATTCTTGAAAGATATTCCCATAAATCTGATACCCAGAGTCTTCTTCCAGCATGATGGTGCCACTGCGCATTGTGCAAGGACCATAAACGATTACCTTAATGTTCAGTTTGGTAAAAATTGGATGGGAAATCAAGGGCCCATACAACGGCCTGCCAGGTCACCGGACCTGACTCCCATAGATTTTTTTCTTTGGGGTAGAATTAGAGACCTTACTTATAAAAACAATAATTTTAATAGCCGGGAAGAATTGGAAAGGGCGTTGCGAGGTGCGTTTAACCGAGTTCAAAATATAGAACTTATTAATGCTGTTAAAAAAAGATGTAGAATTTGCGTACAACAAAATAGGAGACAATTTGAACATTTGTTTTTTGTTTATTTATTATCGTTAATTAAATTCTATAGAATTTTATATTAGGATTAGGTAGAGTTATGTTTTTTTGTTAATACTGTTGATTTGTTGTTTGTCGTTTATTAATTTAATATATTAACTATCAGTAATCTTATCATAAAACTTTAGATCTGTTGTTTTAATCATAACATGTTAGCATCCTATGTCATTTTATTTGTCATGGCAATGTTGATTTCTGTAGGCACATTATTTTAATTTTTAAATCGTAATACTGCTAATGGTTTTTAAGATAAACATAACAAGTGATACATCAAAATTTAGGAAATTTTACCAGCTTTTCAAAAATCATATAATATATAGGGTGGTCCATATAAAAAAATTGATTTTGGGGTGGTGCACAAAAATCTAAACGCCCTGTAAAAAATCTGCCTATCGCAATGAATTCTACGAAAAAAAGTGCCTTAAGAAAGTTTTTATCAAAATTAATTATCTTTATTAATAAGAAAGTTATGGGGCATTTAAAAAATCGACGAAATTCGAGAAACGCCCTCTAGTAGCCAAACTATAAGAGATAGCAAGTTTTGTTAGCGCCAGTAGTTTTCTCATTAAATTTGAGCTCCGGACACCTTAGTCAATTTTTTTCTATCCCTTCAAATAAGGGTTGTTCCCATAAGAACGCGTCCAGTTTGGGACACCCTGTACATTAAGTTCTTCCAGGAAGGTCGCAGAGACTTCTTAATTAGTGAGCATTGTAGCATCGGATGTAGTGATTTGAAAACAAAAACCAAAATTCTGTGTGTTAATTAATGCCATAATTTGTAAATGAACTTAAAAAAAAATTGCGGCATAAAGTACTTGGAAAAAATAAAATGAATTTTGGGCCAAATGTTTTCTATAGGTTTTGCTTCGATACAATTATTTTTTCAAAAAATTTTCGTAAATTTGTTGGTTCATATAAAAAATAATATCATTAAAACGAAGTGTGCAAAATTTCAGAGAGATCGATCAATAACTTTTTGAGTTATCGTGTACGCCAATTTGAAAAATATGGATTTGAGAAATCGCGTTTAAATTTGAATATAGACGTATACCGGATGGTGCATCGCCAGACTGGCCATAGGAAATTCCATGTTAATTTTAATACATTGAAATATTGGCTCCCCTATTGAATTTACAACAAAATTGTATTAGACTATTTTGAAGACGTTCATAAGATAAGCTCACATATTAAATTTCGTTTTTTTCTGATAAGGCAATTAAAAGTTATTTAAGAAAAACTATTTGTAAAATCGTTACATACCTGCTACATACCTTAATGAATCCACCAATAGTAAATAAAATGTCTTGTCAACTTTTTAATTCACGTTTTACTTTGTATTAGTTATTTCAACATGTTTTACAGTATTGAAGAGAAAATAATTGTTGTAATCATTTAATAAATACAAGTAATTACATTGAACTACATAATGAGATTTTTACATAATTTAACAATTTTATAGGAAGGTGAAAAACACACTTAAAAACTGTCTAAAAATACGTTTTAACACAACACATTGAAACTAAAAGCTAATGTTTTTTAATTAGATGCTCAAACAGACCTCCATTTACTGCTAAGCAATATCCTAAACGGTTATGAAATTCAGTTCTTACGTTATGAAGTTGCAACGCCGATAGTCGATCGCACGCCGCTGAAATTGAAACTTTTAATTTTTATAAATTTTGATAACTCAAATTTGTATAAATAACATTTTTGATATGACCCCAAAGGAAGAAGTCGTTTGGCAAAAGATCAGGAGACCTAGCTGGCCAATTTATGGTGTAATTTTGTCCTATAGTGAGTCCATTGAAAACATTTTGAACATATTCCCTTACTTCTCGTGAATTGTGTGCAGGACAACCATCCATTTAAAACCAAATGTCTTGATTATCAGGTGCAACTTCTTCCAATGCCGGCCCCACTTGATTTTGTAATAGTTCTAAAAAAGTTTAAGTCCAATATCGGATGTCCAAATATACTCGCCCAAACGTTTACCTTTGAGGGTAGGTATTGAGTTCTTGTAGATACAAATCTGTGTTCATTTTCTTTGCTCCAGTATCTGATGTTTTGAACGTTTGGTTCAATGTTTAAGTGAAGGTGCATTCGTCACTAAAACAAATATTGCGTAAAAAGTCCCTATCGTTATTCGCCATTTCCATAACTTCAAAACAAAAATCTGCTCTTCGGATCTCATCGCCTTTCCTTAATTTCTGATGTCTTTCATATTTGTACGGATAATATTTATATTTCTTTGATTTGCGTAGTACTGTGCTGTGATCCGTTCCTACAACTTTGCCAAGAAGCCTAGTGCTAATTCCTTTATTTTCTTCTACATGAAGTAAAACATTTAAATCGGCATTATTTTCTTGGCTCTTTCATCGATACATTATTATTTCGCTCTAAGCAGTTCCATTTATTAATAACAGTACTTTTGTCTCAACTATGAACGATATTTTGAACTGTCTTACTTGGAATGTGCCTGTCAGGAAAAAACGTAGAGAACATGTCGGATACTCTTCGATAACTATTTTCCATGTAATACATTTAATCATTGTTATTTTCTCTTCAATACTGAAAAAAATTTTGAAATAACTATACAAAGTAAAACGTTAATTTTAAAAAATTAAAAAGGCATTTTATTTATTACTGGTGGATTTATTAGATATGCAGCAGGTATGCAACGATTTTACAAATATTTTTTAAATAACTTTTAATTGCCTTATTGAAAAAAACGAAATTTAATATGTGAGTTATCTTATCAACGTCTTTAAAATAGACAAAATACAATTTGTTCTAAATTCAATAGGGGAGCCAATATTTCAATGTATAAAAATTTCTGGGTTTCCCTAGGCCAGCGGGCTCCCCCCTTATTCTAAATGTATACGTACACAAGAAATATTAAATTATGTTCTAGAAATTTGGTGACGTATTCTAAATAATTATACTAACATTTTATAAAAAAAAAAATCGCGCGAAAAAGTATAACTTTGCAAGCGTTGGGAAAAAAATTTTTTTCCTACGAGCGTCAGATAATACCAAATATTAAAGCAATGATTATAAATTATGTTTAATCTGAAAGAACTACTACAACATATTTATAAATGGGAATTATTTGTTGATAACATTTACAACAAAAGAACAGTTATTAGCATATTGTAAATTAATTGCAGAACCTGTAATTTCATTTAGCGGGTGGCTTATGGAAGCGCTTATTGTACGGCTTGATAAGGGTTATTAGCTTAGGAGGGGAGTTGTTCATGGTAAATATTTTATTCGACATACCCTTTTTTTGATTTGTATTCATAATGTTTTTCAGCTAACCGTTGATTTCGCCCCAAGTCGCTTGACTTTGGGTACTTTCTCCAGAACCGCTAAATAGTCGCAGAGGATCACAAAACTATGTCCAGTGTACTCTTTGGATTTTTTAATTTTAGGTATGCAGCAATTTCTGAAAGCATTTTACCTATTGAATTTTTTCCCCACACATTGGTACTGATGTTTTTGTTTATACTGGACAAAAAACGTCTGTGTGGGTAGTGGTTTTCGCAAATTTGCATATTTACGGTACAATTGCAGATAAAGTCCGTTATTTGTTTCATCGGACACTACAAAGATTCTGAATGTTATTTTTATGTCAGAATTTTCACCACTATCAAATTTTCATTATCCTGTATGTCATCAATCATTATTTTTGTAAGTTCATCTCTCCTACAAGCACAGGCTAACCCAAAAAATTGTAGCAACTTTTATTAGAAGGTAAATATTATCAGGTGCTTCTTTCATGAATCTTGAAACTTCTCCTTTGCTGAAAGTTTTTAATTTTTTTGGCCGGTATCCCACGTTTTGGTTTAAGTAGTGATGTTAGCTTGAAATATAAACTTAAATCAAGGTTCCTTTTCACTTTGAGGACACATTTTAACATAGACTACTTACTCCATAAAGTATTAGGTTTATATGTTTTTTGCAAATCCGCGAAACAGGCCAAGAACACTTCTTCTTTAATACTTTTTGCCCCTTGCTGGAGCACCAGTTTTCTAAATGACTATATTGATTCTCATTTTTTCACGAGTTTTTGCTGGTAATAAATTCAAACTTACGGTATTTGCTGATCCAGGATAGAAGCTGGTATTTCATCGGAACTACCATTTTAAATAATTATTTTTGTCGGATTTTTATTTAATTAAAAAAAGATACTATGACACCTTTTCATTAAAAATGCTTGTTTGTATTTAAATTTATTTGTGCAATTGCTTGTTCATATGGAAACGAAGAAAAAATCTGACATGTGTTAAAATTACCAAGATTACATATTGTTGCTTGACTTGTCATAATCATTTATTATTATTATACAGGGAAATTTAAAAAAATTTTTTTTTTTTGTGTTTTAGTTGAAATATTGAAAATTACGAAGTAACACAAAAAAAAGAGAATAAACAAAAAACTTGCAATGGCTTCGTATATGCATGAAATATAAATTTAAAATAATATAAATCTTTTTACCTGTAAGATTTTAGAGTAGTTTTACTTTTTCCGCACGGCGGGGAAAATTCACTTTTCCACACGCCGGGGGAAAAATGCAACACTGCGCACTCAAAAATGGACTTTTTCGCACGCTCGTAGGAAAAAATTTGATATGAACCAGTAGTATTCTTTTCATATGTTTTTTTCACACCTGCGTAAGTTCCAACATTTTCTCGGACAGCCTTTATATATAGCTGGAAAATGAAACCTGACCAGAACTAATATTGACAATATCCTCATGTCATACATATTTTATTTTTGGGTAATAATTTTTAAATTAAAAAAATAAATCGCAAATTATACTACAAAGCTGCTCTTAACTGGTTTTTGTTGTGTAGACTTGACCAGGGTGATTTTCTATTTTAATAATGGAGACATTTATGAAATAATCTTATGCATATCAATCACTAGTTTGCACCAGCTTTAAAAGATGAAAGAGCTTTATAGAAATTATTAACCTTGACGCAATTTTTATATTAGTTGAATAATAAATAAAACATAACGAAATGTTGTTTAAAATATTCCATATCTCAAAAAGAAAGTATTTAAAAAATAATCTAATAAAAAATAAAGTCTGTATGTCTTCTTGAATGGCATTAAACACTTTTGGTCTTTTGCCAAAAAAGTCTATTAAAATTTTATTACTAATTCTTTTTTATTCCAATCCTTTAAAGACAAAATTATTTTTATCCCTAATAAAAAAGGAAAAGCCCAACTTGCTAAATAATTTGGTCAATTCTATTCTTGATATTTCTTTCTATTAATGTTTTTTCTAGTCTTTGTCCTTAGCTTTCCAGTTTCTTTTCTAGTCGACGTGTTTTTGTTACTGTAGATTTTAGCTTGGGGTGCCAAAAATCGTGTTTACTTTAATACCCAAAAATTTAATCATGTTTGCTGTCACGAAAAAAGTATGTCAATACTCATTCTCTTTTTAGGAGCGGCTAAGTTTTGCAGAACAAAAAGTCTAATTTGTAGGCTTTGCTTTTGATAATAATTTTAATTGACATGAACATATTATACCCAGAGCCAGCTTCGAAAAACCTTGGATTCTTTATTTGAGCCCTCAAGAATTTCTTTTCTTCTAATCTTTGTGCTCTATGTGTATTCTAAATATCTTTTCGTATGTTTAAGAAATGGTGTCTCCCATAATCTTTAACATTTTTGATTCCATTCCAATTCCAAAATCTCTTAAGTCTTATAATAAACTTTCTTTTACTTAACTTTAGACCACAGATGTCAAAAAAGAACTAGAAATTTTACTAGGAATTAAAAATGGTACGATCATTCGTAGCCAGCCAGCAACAAAGCGTTTTTTTTCTTTACGATTTTGGCAAATCTGAAAAATATAGCAGGCCAGTGGACTGGACTGCACAAATACACAAAATATCACCCAATACCGTCAAAAACTGTTAATTTTGCAAAAATATAAACCGACAAGATACAAACACATTTCATAGCTATTTATAAAACTAAATCGACTAAATCAACTCAGTGACGGTTGACAAATAACATAAATCCTGTAGTGTTGCCAGTAGAACTCCTAGTAATTTGTGTACCATTTTTATTACATATGCGTTTTTGGGGGCCAGTTTTTTTAGAGGCCTGTACACACTTAGGGTACGTTAGTACTTAAAAACTAAGCCCTGTTGGAAAAATACGCCAAAAAATATTTAATAAAATCTGTCTCAAGTAAATTCGTCCTTACTCTATCAAAACGCCGACATAGAAACCATTTTTTCGTAATTACAAAAATATAGGAAATACTTATAGATTATATTACTATTTAACAAACAAAAATATTCATTTCCGAAACTTCATCAATATTTTCAATATACCAA
>JAHBCN010021418.1:0-14112 GCA_019359885.1 Listronotus oregonensis | reverse complement strand
ATCGTTATATCATATCCTTCTAGTATTTAAATTTGTTTTATAAAAGGAAGACTGAGCGTAAAAAAATAATAGCACGTCGCTTTATGTTTGTAAAGCTATTAACCGTGATATTTTTCAGGTAAATCGGGACACCGGGACTACGCCTTTAAAACTGATGTTATGTTCCGTGTACCGGGAATATTTAATACTTCCGATGGAACTGTGTCTCCATTTTTTATATTTTACAAAATTATTTATTTGAATTTACTGGTGCTCTTAGAATTTGCGTAGCACTGACAGTAAATAGGTTTTAAAAAAATATTTTATTTTTTTTTCCGCTCGCGCTGCTCCCGCTCGCGCTGCTCCCGCTCCCGCTCCCTCTCCTCCTGTCTTCTTTGTTTAATTATTCTTCTGTAAAAAGGGAATATTAAAGAAACAATTTTAATGAAATTGAGTTAACTACTTACTCATTGGCCTCGGCCATCCTGAGTCGGCGCTCCGCCCCTATATCAGGGGTCGAGGCCCTCTCTCTATTATTCTGAAAAACAAATAAAACTATTAAAAATGTTGGAAATACACAAAAAAAACTCACTACCTTCTTATTCATTACGCCGACGGTGTCTTTCTGAAATCGGTAACAGCATCCAGCATCCCAGTAGTGTAGTGCTTTTGATGTACGACAATTGTACTAGAAAGGTACCTAAGAATATAGATTATATTCGGCCCCATCTCGTAAATAAGATAAGTCGTAGTACCTCCATTCCTGGCGTATGCATCACAATTTTTAAAGTAAACACCATCCCCGCGCTCTCTCCGATCTCCGCACGGCCCGTTCGATGTATAATCAGTCTTTGTTTTTGTGCGTATCGAATCACATCGATGGTAAAAGTATATCGCGTTCGCTATAAGCTTGTTTGTTTGTTTTTTAAATTAGATACCGATAAAGTGAGTGTTGAGTGCCATTATGCCTAAAGTTTCGAGAAAAAGAAAACGCAGTGTTTCACCTGTGAGTAATGCAAGAATTCTTAAAACCTTGGAGAGCCTGGAAAAAAGGATGAAAAAACTTGAGCGCAAAAAGCGCAGAAAATATTCGAGTTCGGAATCTGATGAGTCAGATCAACGATCAGAGCTTGACTCGGAGAAAAATTCGTTTAGCAGCGAGTCCTCGGCGGAAAAAGGGGAAGAAATAATTAATAAAGGTAATAAATATTGGTGATCATTTATGATAATGAGAATGTTAGACACTAGTTGGAAAAGAAGGCAGTACATACTGATTATGATGTCAGTAGTGGATGGTTTGCTTTTGAATTTTTCATGTTTATGATGACATGAACAAAAACCACTGTTATACAAAAACTGATTATGTTATCAGTTTAGTATTTTTTCATGTTTATGATGACATGAACCAAAAAACCACTGTCGTGCCTAAACTGATTATGTTATCCATTAGCTTTTTTTTTTTTTTTCATGTTTATGATGACATGAACCAAAAAACCACTAGTATGCCTTGACTGGACTCTGTTGTCAGTTCTCGCCAGTCAATGATATTAAGTAAAGGGAATTCCCTTTTTTTTCTGGGGACTCAGCGAACGAAGCAGGCACCACATCAAACCATCCGAGTCTACATTCCGACATCTTGTCGCTATTGGGTTCGGAGGTTAATACGGACATTCAATATGGTGCTCCCATTCACCCGAATGTGGGAGACCGATGGTTACACATTATAAAGATGGGGTTAGATGCAGAAGGAAAGCTTGAATTAATTAAGAAATATCCTTCGCCCGAAAATGCAAAACATTTTGGGACCCCAAAATTAAATCCATTGGTCAAGCATGCCGCTGTTGACTCGGTCATAAAACGAGATGAACGCCTCGTGAGTCAACAGGCTCAATTAGTTGCAAGTCTCGGCATAAGTAAAGCAATTACCAGCTTGTTAAATAAAGAAGGGGAGAGGATAGCACGGGCAATAAAGATATTATCGAACAATTAAGCGACGCAGGCCGCCTCTTAGCTGACATTCATCATATATTTAGCATGTCCAGAAGAGACCTGGTGTCCCTAAACTTGAATAAGGATCTAAAGGACCCTCTTATGGAGTCAAAAATAGATGAATGGTTGTTCGAGGGAAGATTTAAGCGAAAGGCTTAAGATAGCAAAAGATCTACAAGTTTCTTCTAAACAATTATTAACCGCAAAACAACCTCCCAAAAGACGAAGGGAAATTTAAACTGGAAAGGTCCACCCAAGAATTTTCGGGGAGCCAGAAGGGGGACCGTACAGTCAAGCTCCCACGAACCCCAAGTTCACCGTGAAGCATCGGTCAGGACACCAGAAACCGGGCCAAAAACATCCCAAGTACCGGGACGAGTGGGGAGTCGACGTCATTAGTGGTAGGTAATACAGCAGGAAGGCTTAAACACTTCTATAAAAAATGGAAAGTTTTTACCCAGGACAAGCGTATTTTGTCCTGGGTGAAAGGTGTAAAAATTCCTTTTACAAAAGACCAAAACAACTTTCATCCCGAAACAACCTAGATGGTCATCTAGCGAATTGGAAATAGTAAAAAAGCTATCAATAAATTATTAAAATCAGGAGCCATATCCCGTGTTCAACCTTGTAAAGATCAATTTATTTCGAGCATTTTTACTATTCCAAACCAGATGGCTCGACTGGCTTATTTTGAATCTTAAAAATCTAAACCGTTTTATAAAAGATGAACACTTTAAATTAGAGGATCAAAAGGTGGTATCCAATATAATTACACAAGGATGTTTCATGTCAAAATTAGATTTAAAGGACGCTTACCTTTTGATCCCTATTCGACAACAGGATAGAAAATACCTGAGATTTTATTTTCAAGATATGGTTTTTCAATATAATTGCCTTTGTTTTGGTATCAATTTTGCGCCGATGCTTTTTACAAAATTGATAAAACCTATAATGTAATTTTTGAGAAGCAAAGGTTACGTATCAGTTGTATACTTGGATGATTTTTTGTTTTTGGGGAATTCTTATAAAGATTGTTTGGAAAATGTCAAGGAAACTATCAACATTTTAGAATCCTTGGGTTTTCTAATAAATTATAATAAGGGTTCACTAAAACCACAGCAAATATGTAGATATCTAGGTTTCGAATACAACTCTGTGGATATGACAATTGGTATACCAAATAATAAAAAAGAAAACTTGTTTTGCTTAATTACATCATTTGCAAATAAAAAGAGTTGCTCGATTAGAATGTTCGCAAAAATGTTAGGAAAACTGATTTCAGTTTGTCCAGCGGTCGATTATGGTTATTTATATACAAAAATGTTTGAACGAGAGAAATATTTGGCCTTAATGAGACACAGAGAAAATTTTAATGCTATTATGGAAATTCCAAGTAGCTTAAGTGATGAATTTCAATGGTGGTTACGAAAACTTAAAAGCAATAGCAAAAGTTTGCTTAAGAAAAATAATTTTGTAAAAGAGATCTTCTCGGATGCCTCCTTAATAGGATGGGGGGCTCACTGCGAAAATAAAAATGCACAAGGTATCGGTCAGAACAAGAGAGAAATCATCACATAAACTACTTGGAACTCTTGGCGGTATTTTTTGGGTTGAAATGTTTTGCAAAGGAATTATCAGATTGCTCGATTTTATGCAGAGTGGACAACAACACAGCAATTGCCTATATAAACCGTATGGGAAGCGTAAAATTTCAAAAACTAAACGCATTAAGTCGAACAATCTGGCAATGGTGTGAAAAGAAAAACATTTATATCTTTGCCTCGTACATAAAATCTGGGGATAACAGGGAGGCAGACACCGCCTCTCGTACATTTCAGATTGACACAGAGTGGTCTCTTAACGATTCAGCTTTTACAAAATTAGTAGCGCATTTAGGAGAACCCACGTTAGATTTATTTGCAAGTCGCATAAATACCAAATGTAAATGTTATGTGTCATGGCAGAATGATCCCGATGCCTTTGCAATAAATGCTTTCACCCTTAATTGGAAAAATTTTTTCTTTTACGCTTTTCCTCCCTTTAGCATTATTCTCAAGACATTACAAAAAATTATCACTGATAAGGCTGAAGGAATCGTGGTTGACCTGTCTGGCCCACGCAGCCCTGGTATCCCGTTTTTATGTCCCTATTGATCTCTGAACCGGTTATATTTCCACCTAACAAAAAATTACTTTCTGTTAATAGAACCCCTCACCCACTATCAACCAAACTTTCTCTGATGGGGGGACGATTATGCGGAAAGCACTACAGATAGCAAAGGTACCGGAAGAAGCTTGGAATATATGTATGGCTTCTATTGCAAAAAGCACTTTAAAGCAGTACAGTTCGGGATTAAAGCTGTGGTGGGAATTCTGTTCTCAGAAAAATATTAATCCCTTTTCTATCTCTGTAACAAACATCCTGAAATTTTTAACATTTCACTTTAATAAAGGTGTTTCATACAGTTCACTAAACACGTACAGGTCGGCTATAGCACAAATAGCAGATCCAAATCTGGCCCAGGATGCTCGCATTAAAAGTTTTTTAAAGGGGTGTATATGCTTAGACCAGGGTTACCCAAGTATGAGAATACATGGGACCCTACGGTCGTATTAAATTATGTAAGAACTCTTAGACAATGATAATATAAGTTTAGAATTATTAACACAAAAGCTAGTAACACTGTTGGCTCTAGCAACGGGACAGAGGTTCAAACCTTGTGGCTCATAGAGATTGGCAATATTTATTCTACCGATTCTAGAATTGAAATTGCCATTACAGGGCGGACCAAAACATCTGCAAGGAATAGAAGCCAAACCTATAATGCAATTACCTTTTCTAAAAATCAGACCACAATGTTTGTGTTGCAAAAACTCTTACTACCTATTTAGAAAAAAACAAAAACTTTAAGGGGAAAGGAAAAAAGTCTCTTTAAATCCTTTAGAAAACCGCATAAAAAAGCAACCGCCCAAACGCTAAGCCGGGGATTAAAAACATTTTGGTTAAGAGTGGTGTGGATGTTAATAGGTTTAGTCCTTATAGTACAGACATGCATCCACATCTGCGGCAAAAAGGAAAGGATTAAATATAGATACAATTCGACTCTCAGCAGGTTGGTCTAAAAACTCCAGGATGTTTGCGGAGGTATATAACAGACCCTTAATATCGGAAAAAACTTTTTTCAGAAACCGTTTTAAGCGGTTTAAAATTTTAGCTAAAAACTATGTAGCGTATTAGATATTAATGTTTACAATTAATTATTAGTCGTTTATTGTTGTTCGTTCCGAGTTTATAATCGTTGTTCGTTTTTTCTATTTTTAGATCTATTAAATATATTAGGTTTTTTTCTTGTAAGTACATGCAAAAAAAAAAAAAAAAAAAAACTTATAATGTACCTAACCTTATAGTTAGTATAAAATAAATAAAATGAGACCTTTATAACTTTGTGTATATATTTTAATTAAAGAATAATAATAATACCGTCGCAACAAATCTCTAAATATCTACGACTTATCTTATTTACGAGATGGGGCCGAATATAATCGTTAGATCAAACGAACTTACCTGTGAAGTTCGTCCAGATTATATGAGGCCCCATCGAAATGATTCGAAACCCGAAAATTGTTGCGACAAGCTTTGAAAATGACTGATTATACATCGAACGGGCCGTGCGGAGATCGGAGAGAGCGCGGGGATGGTGTTTACTTTAAAAATTGTGATGCATACGCCAGGAATGGAGGTACTACGACTTATCTTATTTACTTCGATGGGGCCTCATATAATCTGGATCGAACTTCACAGGTAAGTTCGTTTGATCTAACGATTGTAATAGATCCGGAAAAAAATTAAAATTGTTAATTAAAATTTAAGTTATTAATTGTTCATTGGTAATTATAAAATTTAATTTTTTTAATCAGATGGTGTATCGCATCAGGGAGTTTTTTTAAAAATAAATTTTTATTGAAACTACGCAATTGTTTTATATTTGATTCAAAAGAGAATCCAATTTTGATAACATCGGTAAAAACTCCAACCAATTCTGCAGTAAATAGGTTTTAAAAAAAGATTTTATGTTTTTTTTCGCGCTGCTCCCGCTCGCGCTGCTCCCGCTCCCTCTCCTGTCTAATTATTCTTCTGTAAAAAAGGAATATTAAAGAAACAATGTTAATGAAATTGAGTTAACTACTTACTCATTGGCCTCGGCCATTCTTATTCTGCGCTCGGCCCCTATATCAGGGGTCGAGGCCCTCTCTCTATTATTCTGAAAAACAAATAAAACTATTAAAAATGTTGGAAATACTTACACAAAAAAAACTCACTACCTTGTTATTCATCACGCCGACGACGGTGTCTTTCTGAAATCGGTAACAGCTCCAGCATCCCAGTAGTGTAGTGCTTTTGATGTACGACAATTGTACTAGAAAGGTACCTAAGAATATAGATTGTAATAGATCCGGATTTTTGTCAAATTCTACTTATACCTTTCTTTTTATTGAACTTTTTTTTGGTAACTACATTTAACTCTATTTATTAACAAAATTAAAACGCTTTTATCTCAAATAAATAAGTTAAGGGAAATATGGAACTTTAAACTGGAAGATGTTGGAAAATCAACTAAAAAAAGGTGCAAACTATTTCAAAAATTGCTGCTAAAAATCAACAAGATTTTGGAAAGAGTTTTCATGCATTTGCCTAGCTCACAGATAGATGAACTTTGTATCCAAATGTTGGAACAATATCTCAACTATTACGAGAAATATGGGACTTTCAACTGGAAGATGTTAAAAAATCGATTAAAAAAAGGTGTAAACGATTTCAAAAATTGCTCCTAAAAATCGACAAGATTTTGGAGAGTGTTTTAATGCATTTGCCTAGCTCACAGATGGATTAAAGAAACTTTGTGTCCAAATTTAAATTTAAATTTTTTTACTACACCTGTAGCTTTCTTCAGACGACAAATATTTGTCAGTTGTTTCAGGTTTCTCAGCAGTCAAGCAAAAATTAAATCGGTTCTTTCTCCAAAAGTCTGCAAGCTCTTGAAGTTAATTCAAGTCCAGAAATTAATGTTAACAGAAAAACCAGAGACCGGTGATTCCCACGCGTTGTTTGTCTAGACTTGTCGACCTACGACCCGTAATCTTAATTGTAAATTCGTTCAGAGCCTTTTAATTTCTAGAATTGTATCTTTATAATTTATAATATTAGTGCGATTTACCTATCACAGACGAAGTTTAGGAACTGTTTGAAAATGTAATAGAATATTGATGTTTTTGCTATTGTAGTAATAGAGTAATAGCACTCGATAAATTGTAATAGATCTAGTACAATTGTAATACAAGCTCAACGCTGATTCCTATATAGCTTATTATTGAACTTCTGCGCTAGTCATCAAAATTTTTTTATGAATATTTTTTATGGCTTTTGAGAACTTATGATAACATTTTTGCCGTTCAGTAATTTTAGTATATCGATACACGGTCTCGACATTTTGCTTGCCTTGCATCTACAATCCCTGGGAACGAATCATAAATGAAACATTGTAAATAATGCATGAAATAAATTCGTAAACGGTATATTTGAAATCAGAAAGACAAGCTCTATCGACTGATATAAAAATATATAGTGTGTCCCATTTAAAAAATGCAACTACCCTGTATACACAAAAGTTATAGTATAATGAACTATATCCCGATTTTCAACTGTTTTCGAGATATCGAGCCTGGAAAAGTGACGTTTTGAGCACTTTGAAAGGCTGTAGAGCCTATATGGTTTGACTTAGAGCAAAAGGGCCTTCATGTTCCTATCGTAGTATTTTATAAGCTATCCAGTGGACATAATGTCCACTCTCATTGACAATATTCCAAAACTCCAGAAATATGGATTTTTTCCAGGTTTGGAATTCGGTCAACGAGACCGGACATTATTACCACTAGATTGACATAAGTCTTCCCGATTAAAAAACAATTGCGTAGCTTCAACGAAAATTTATTTTTAAAAAATTTAAAAGGACTACGTGAATTATTTTTCCAAAATCCAAAAGAAAATACTAGTCATAATATTTTTTTTGAGTGACTCGAGTCACAAAATCCTATTCGAGTCGCATCACTGGAAGGGTTTTTTTTTATATAAATGTCTTGAAAACACTCAGAGAGAAAAGTGTATATTTTGTATATATATATATATATATATATATATATATATATATATATATATATATATATATATATATATATATATTATATATTATATTAATAAAAATTAAATTTATAATATATATTTATATGTATATATTTCAATCAGATGGTGTATCGCATCAGGGAGTTTTTTAAAAATAAATTTTTATTGAAACTACGTAATTGTTTTGTATTTGATTCTTTACACTTTTTACATCCACTAGACTTCGAAAACAGATAGCTACTGTCTTGCAAGTTCTTAATGTTACTGAATCTGAATTTGAACAGTTTGCACGATTTATGGGTCATACAAAAGAAACACATGCAACTTACTACCGGTAAGCCAATTATTTAATCATTAAATTAATACGTTAACATACCGGGTGTTGCGTCGACACAGTACATATAGGAAATCCTATGTGATTTTAAACGGGGTCAGATATTGGCTTCCCAGTAGATTTTAGGGAAATGTTGTAAAGGAACCTTTTAAAATGCTTAATAAGATAACGGTGTCTAACAAATTTAAATGCTTTAAATTATTTGCAAAATTTTAATGTATTTTGACCGTCAAAATACTGTCAAAATACGGATCACTCTTTATTTATTTGAAAACCTTAATGCTTTTCTGCATAAAAAAAAATAAAAAATACTTAATACAAATCCTTTAATTTTGGTAGACATTCTAATCTAATCTTTTAAAAAAATCCCTTACAACATTTACGGAAAATATATTGGGAACCCAAAATTTCACCTTTTTTAAAAATTACGTGGGATTTCCTATGCCGATGCAGTACACGATATATTCAGGGTGACCCGAAATTGGGTTAAAATATTTAAACAGTGTTTTCTACACCGAAAAAAAAATTTTGGTTTCCTATATAAATATGTTGGCGAAAACGCTTTGTTCTCGAGATACATGGTGTCAAAATTAATTTTTTATTTTAGTTTCGTTGTAATAAATCCAATAATAAATCTGATAATTTGACAGAAATCGATATCGATAAGAAATTCAAATTTGATGTTAGTAAGGCTCTTTTTTACTCTTTCAAAGAGTCATGACTTTTTTCTGCGACCCTGTATCACTTTTTGGATGAAAAAGTAAATTTTATTATCGTCTTTACATTATAAAAATTGGTACTCTTGTTTCAAGTCGCTAGGAGTAACAGTTTTCGAGATATTTTTGTATTTGATATAATTGTTGCATGTGTTTCAAAATGGTAAAAGTGTACTTTTTAGATAGTCAATGGCAAATAAAGTGTTTGCTGCATTATTGTTGCCAAAATGCATTTGCAGTTTCTAAGGGTACAAACATAGTGGAACGACGAGGCTAGAGGCACAGCGACGAGGTAAGCGAGGCGGCTTTTATTTCATCGCGTATGTTAATGAAGCCAAACATAGTAAAGAGGTTGACGCAATGGTAAGCGACGAGACATGCGAGGCGATACGCGTCGAGATAAAAATTAGATTTATTGTCGCGTTCACACTGGACGTTCCAGCTGCATTCTTTTCAAGTTTTGACAAGTAAAGTGGCCTGAATAGTGTACGTACTACATATACAATGGCTGAACAAATGAATATAATAATCTCCGTGTTCAACAGACGTGCATTATGGAATGCTTCTCATCCAGATCATAGAAACCGCTATGTATTAGATGAACTTTGGGCAGAAGTAGCTACAGAATTGGAATAACAGGCAAGTAAATTTAGTAATATATATTTTATATACAATGTCACTGATATTGAACAGGGAAAGCATTTATGTAATCTTTAAATGTGTCACGAATAAAAGTTGCTTGATTGGGAACCCGACCTCTTACGTTCCAATTTGGTCTTGCAGAATTGTTGTTCGCAGCCGTTTCTGTGATTAATTTCAAATGCCTTTCAAAACCCTCTTTATCCATGATGATATTATGTAAGACAAATTGTCTTAATTATAATGTCGGCGAGTTTTTCGTCTGTTTCTATGGCTTTGGATAATATTCTCCATTTTGCGTACAATATACCAAATGAACATTCAATCGTCTTCCTAGCTCTAGACAATCGCTGGTTAAAGTACAGCCTTTCAGGATTCAGAGTTTGTCTACTATATGGTTTAAGCAAGTTTTCTTGCAGTGGATATGCTTCATCAGCAATGAAAACAAATGGCATGCGAATTTGCGTATGTGGTAGACACTGTTCAGTTGGTACATTTAGTTGCTTCTTTGAAAGTAATTTATACAAAGCCGAACTTTGAAACGTGCCCCCATCGGATTGTCGTCCATATCCTCCCACTTCTATTACAGTAAATCTATAATTTGCATCGCAGACTGCTTGAAGAACGATCGAAAAGAATGTTTTATAATTAAAGAACATGCTTCCTGAATGGCTGGGACATTTAATTTTTACGTGCTTCCCATCCAAGGCACCTAAGCAGTTGGGAAAATTCCAAATGTTCATGTAATCCTCACTGATTTTAATGAAATCATCCTGTGTTGGAACTGGCAAGTGTATTGGCTGTAATACATTCCATATAGCGTTAACAGTTTCTTTAACAATTGATCCAACCGTTGTAGCTCCCATGCGAAAAGTGAATGATAAGCTTTTGAAAGATTCCCCTGTAGCTAAATATCTGCAATAAAAAAATTAGACGTTGCTGAATAGCAATACAACAACAAAAGTGATTCAAAATGATTCATCTTTTGTTCGAAAATCATGTGATCGTATTTAGGATGCCATGTGTTTTGTTATGAAATTCAAAGTAAAAATTTCTCGGAAAATCACTGGCATAACGTTTGGGTATGCCAATGGCAAACCCAAAGCCACATGATTTTGTATTTCAATAAGGGAACACAACAAGTTCTTGTTATAAAACTGCTTAAGAAAAAATGGCATACCGATTGCGCATGCCCAAGTGCCCTTTTCATAGCAAACATTTTTTAAAATATATTTTGAATATAAAGAACCCATGAGAACTCTTTAATTCATACATTATTAGCATAAGGATATACGTATAATATAGTCCTCAGAAAATCGTGTCCCAAAATCTGTCACTATATCTCCGTCTATTATTGACAGTCATTAGAATGCTAAACAAAAACCTATTTTAACACAAGTTATAAAATGAAACCTCATTTTAGCACTGATATTCTATTTTTGATGTTAAAATGATCCACTTTTGACAATAAAAATCAATGTCAAAAATATTACTTTTCTTACTGACTTACTTACACTTTTTTTTGCCCCAAAATGGAACTGAAAAAAATTCCAATTCCACGGTCAGGCGATCCAGGAGACATTGCAACTAAATCCCACTGGCCCCATTTTAAAGTTTGCTATTCTTAAAAGATCAGTTTAAGCCTCGACTATCGACGGGAAATTTGGTAGATTCTCAGGATGAATCACTTGCTACGGACATGCAATCTGTTGTAAATTCTGATGATGATAGAGTAGAGACGGAAACAATAGACGAAATCAACGAAGTGCAAGATACCGTCAACGTCGAGCCAGCGACACCTACTTCTGTTTCCTCACAAATTGTTGAGGACTCGTCCAGTCATTTTGCTGAACCGAGAACAGTTTTGAAAAGCAGACTCCGTAAAAGAAAAAATCATGTTGACGCTTTAGTGGCCATAGAAAAAGAGAAATTGGAGTTCATCAGAGCAAAGAGAGCAAAAATAGAGGAAACCAATGAGGATGATGATCATATGGCATTTTTTAAGAGTTTACTTCCACACGTAAGAAAAATTGCGGACAACAACATTTTGCAGTTCAGGAATAGCGTTCAAGACCTTGTCCAAAGATATGCTTATGGCTATCGCTATACTGATCAAATGAATCAAGGGATGCAAACTTTCAATTATCATACGAACCAAGACGCCAACACCTACTGAATTTTTGCTTCCAGACAGTGTGCTTCATTTTATTACCTGAATATCTCTTAGTTTATTTTTGTTAAAATAGATTACATACATTTTTAGTTCATTTCTTTCAGTGTTTAAGATTGTTTTGTTAAATGAGCTATTTGAGTTTTATAATATATTATGTGTTTTTCTACAAGAACATTATACATTCAACTTACCTTAAAGTAATTACCAATCTTTCTTCCGGTCCAATAGGTTGCTTATTGTAGTTTGTCCAGTTTTTTTGTAGAGATGGAGACACTTTCTCTAAAATATAGTTGAAAGTGGCAATATCCATTCTCAAATATTCGAAAAATCGGTCTGGGTGCTGCTTGAGTTCAAAAAATAGTGTATGGTACTGCCCAAACCGTTTGCGCTCCCCATTAATGGGATGTACAGAATAAGTTCTGTCTAAACTACCTATTGCACTAAGCACGCGAAGCGCGGCATTATCAAATAAAATTTCGTCTTCACTGTCGGTGAACATTTATACTGAATTGACTTTGGAAAATCAAAGCAATAAATCGCAACTTCTGCTTCCTCACTATGTGCATGTCTTCTGTCGCGTCGCTTATATCGTCGCTTACCTCGTCGCTGTGCCTCTAGCCTCGTCGTTCCACTCCGTTTGTACCCTAAGACGTAACCCAGTATTTAACCTCTCTCGATAAATTTTGAAGGCCATAGATAGCATGAACATTTAGATTAGAATTCGTACATTTTTATCATTTGAAAACACATGCACTAATTATTTCAAATACAAAAAAACTTGCTATTTAAAAAAAAATATTTGATGTAATATGGTTATATAAGCGATGATTAACCACATATGTTTGAGAAATTCACTGTAAAATAATGTTGTGTTTTATAGGCTTTCACAAGACGTTTATGAAACTGCCAAAGTATTTTAAATGCTGCTTGCGATAAATAGCGGTAAAGGTCACAAGTATCAGGGAAAAACTATAGAAGATATTGAACTATCGGATAATATCGATACAGATTCCGATACTCAAAGTGAAAAAAAAATGCGGATGAAGTAAGCAATATGTGTACCACAGTGTCAGAAGATAATATATTAAAAGAAAATGATGGAAATGCATCTGATTCTTCTGGTCAGTTTTATTACAATTTAAAGGCTACTACAAAATCAATTATACTCTTAGTTACCCAAATCTATAAATGTTGGCAATACAATATATTAAACATGATTAGAAAAAATGCTTTGTATATTAATTTATTTTCTTTAACTGAATACTATATTTGTTAGAAGCTCAAGTTAAGACCATACCGGATCCCTTTAAAACGCATTCCCTTCTGACAGGTTTATAAATTGAGAACGACAAAAATGTTTTATATAAAAGTTGCTTAAAATTGAATGAAGAACACGAGAAAAAACGAAAACTTTTTTCATATATTTTTTATTGTATAACTTAAACGCAATAAAACATAGACTTCTCTGTATTCTGCAATTCATTTTAAACAATTTTCATTTAAACTATTTTTCAAAAAAAGCACCTATGTACTTTTCTTAACGAAAACACATTTGTGGCTACTTTTTTTGGCAACTAGTTTTGATAAAAGTTGTCTAAAATTAATTGTAGAATAATAAAAAAACATATATAAAAAATACAAACTTTTTCGTATTCTTCACACAATTCTGTGCAACTTTTCAAAAAAAAACATTTTTTTTTAATTCAATTTTTAAACCCGTCAGAAGGAACGCGTATTAAAAGGGTCCGTTATCCTCTTTACAGTATGGAAAATTTACTAAGGTTGAGCATGTTCTCTTGATATTGATGTTGTTTATGTATGAGAATTTTATCTGTTAAATATTATTGTAGCTTATAAATTTTTTTAACGATTTTTAGGAAGCAGCAAAAATACAATTCAGCGAAAAAATAAGAAACTTAAGGACAAGAAAATATTGAAGTCCCGACCAATCCCGTGGACAGATAAGCAAAAGGACTGTATTAAAATTAACTTTAAGGATCATATAAAAACTAAAAGAGCTCCAAGGAAGTCTGAAGTAGAAGAGTTTATAACAAAATATAAAAATGATTATAAAAATAAAAACTGGGTTCAAATAAAATCTTACG
>JAHBCN010021417.1:0-14101 GCA_019359885.1 Listronotus oregonensis | reverse complement strand
AATTTTTAAAACACTTAACTTTGTTTTTATCTCAGTTAAAAAATTTTTTTTGACATATATAGTAAAACTAGCTCCAAGATATATTCAAGATAGAGCCTCTAGTCAAAGAAATATTATTTTTTATATTTAAATTTTGAAAAGTTAAAAAAAAAATTTATCAACAAAAATACGTTCTGGTTTTTTACTAATGCAAAAAAAACCTGCTAAATCAAATATAATAAAAAAAAATTACCCCCATTTAATAGGGAACACCCCGGAAAGGTAAAATAGGGACAGGGAAACGAAACATGCCCCCCGTAACTAGTTTTTTTGGGGGGTATTTGGGGATATGCAAGTTTAAAAAACAATGTACAAGAGATTTATTAAATGTTTTTCCCAATGCGGCAGAAAAAAAGGGGGAAGCGTAGGTTAATAGGTTAAAAAGGAAAATTTTTTTTTTTACCTTTTAAAGAATCAATCATTTGGGAAAATATTTGGTTTCTATTGTTAGAAGTTTTAAAGCTGGTGGGAACAAAGAGGGGAAAAGGGGACGGGAAAAAATTTATTAAGACCTTTTTGGCCCCAAGCCCCCCGGCCTACTGAGCCACAGTCAAAAGTAGAAAAAAATAACGGTGGTTAACCCCAACGGGACATTGAAAACTCAAAAAGAACCTGGAAAGAATAGCCTGTGTATTTTGCCAGGAGGCTGAAGAAACAGCCGTACATGTGGGTGCCACTGCGAAGCACTATTTAGTTTTGGTTTTTATGGCTTGGGGGGAAAAAACCCCAAAACCGGCAAGATATGGGGAGGGCCAGTGAAAAGACTGGGGAGTCTATTTAAAAAAGAGGCCTGGACAAGGTACTCTAAAGAACGATTGGAAAAACCAAAAAAATTGATAAGGTTGCAGGGGAAGGTCATTTTCGCCATCTCTGCTCAAAATAATCTAATCTAATCTAATTTTTGTAAAAATATTTAGCGAACTAGAGTGAAATTTTTAAATTTTAGACTTAAATGAAATTTTTGTACTAATTCTTAAAAATTTTTAATTCAAAAATATCTCAAAGTGAAAATTACATAGGGGAAAAAAAAATTTTGAAATTTTTTTTTTTTTTAAGTCGAATAGTTTCATAAACGTAAAGCAGACTTAAAAATAGGTAAAATTTTTAATTTTTCCGGGGAGTATTTGTTTTTCCCCGTATAATCTGCAGTTAAAAGATTATGAAAATTCTCCCTTTTGAATGGTTTTTTGGGGTTTTTTTACCTTTTTAATAGTAATATTACAGATTATTTTAAAAAAGATTCTATTATTATTTTTTTATATGGCTTTAAAAAAATTGGTTTTTAATTTACCCCATATTTTTTATTTTACCTCATAGCACTTCTTTTAATTAATATACACATTAAATATAAAAAATTGGGGATTATTTATTATTTAAATACAGATAATATTTAGCACACCATTTTTTTTTAAATTCAAAAGGGGAAATTATACCTATTTGAGGCTTACCCTGTAGGTTTAGAGTTTTGGTAAAAAATAAAAATTTTTTTTTAAAAGGCCCCCAATAACATTTTAAAAAATTTGGTTAAATTTTACGGTTCCAAAAAACCCATTTAGAGTGTGCATGGTCATTTAAAAATTAAATAACAATATACCTTAGTCAGGCATTACTTAACGAAAAAGATCAACTCATTCAGCAACTCAAGATAAACGTTGATAATCAACAAGATCGGGGTAAGGCCCAAAAAAATGCCATAAAAAAATCGGGGGGATCCCTTAAAGACAGCACAACAAAAAAACCCTTTCCAAGGATGTTTTTTGACGAAAAAGATAAAGGGGTACTAAACAAGAACCAAATTAAAGACCCATGACACCAACCCCAATCTTTAACATGGGGCATGGAAGTTAAAAATGTCAGCCACAAAAATCAAAACAACCAAACAAAAAAAGCAGGGGGTCTCAAAACAACCCCAAAAAAAAAAGACATCAGCCCCGTTTTCACGACAGACGAGATAAAAAAGGGCCCCAGGGGGAGGAAAAAAAAAATAATGGGGAAAAAACAAAATACGGAACAAGTGGCGGCAAAACAAAAAAGGTTTTTTTGAAGTACGCAACCAATATAAAAGGGGAAAAACAAAAAAAATTTAAAAAAAGTTTCCTGACCAAAAATTGGGTTTTAAAAAATGCAGGAAATTCATGAAAACTTTCCCAGTCTTGAATTAAAAAAAACATATTAAAAAATACCGTTATTTCTACCAAACCCCCAAAAAAAAAGGCCAAAAGAATAAATGTAAAAAAAATCATCAAAAAAAAGTGGAAAAACCCCCCCAAAAAATTGGAATATTGTAAATTCACGAAAAAAAAAAACCAGACTAAAAAAAAACTATAAACCTAATATTTTAAATCAATTTTTGTAAATGTATCTGAAGACATTATAAAAAATCTCCAAAAAAAAAAAATGTAAAGGGAAATATTAAACCCCTAAGAAAACAAAAATTCTTTTTTTTTTAGGGAACAAATTTTTAAAGATCCCCCCAAAAATCAAAAGATTCATTTCAAAAAATCTAAAGACCACTTTGAAATCTCTGAAAAAATTTATGAAATTTTAAAAAAAATACTTATATGTTTTAACCAAACTTATTAATTTATTATAAAAAAAGGAAATTTCCAAGATATATTAAAAATCTCTAAGGTCATTCCCATTCATAAAGGAGGTGAATTGATGCCACATAATTTTGGCCAATACCCTTTGGTTCCAATTGTATCAAAAATTATTGAAATTGCTTAAAAACAAATCAATGAATATTTCGAAAAAATAATTTTTTTAAAGTCTCCCAATACGGTTTCAGAGGAGGTAAATCTACCAGTGAAGCCTAATCTCACTTTTCATAGAATATAAGGGAATGGAAAATCAATTTGGGGAAAAACCTTTTTGTCATTTAAAAAAAGGCTTTTTGACTTCTATGTCATGAAAAACTTATACAAAAAACTCAAATATTATAATTTCAATAGAAATAGCCAAAATTTAATCTCTTCTTACCCTGAGCAATAGGTTTCAATCACTTCCTGCAATAATAATCTTTCACAAATACCCCAATAAAAACAGGGTACCGCAGGGTTCTGTTCTTCAATCCTATTCTTAATATATATTAACGATAATAAAGCTGCAAGATGGAAGCTTGATTTTTTGTTTGCAGAAAAGCTACTATACTAACAAAAAAGACACAGAAAAAGATCTATGCGGATCTATGAACAATAAAACTGACTAGGAAAAAAATTGGTTTACAGAACACAAACTATCTCTGAATGATACTAAAACAACTGGGGTTGGTTTTCATAAAGATCTGTTCAGATGATTTAAATGAAAACTAAATTCGGGATTCATCTAGACCCAAAACTGAACTTTAATATACACGTGGATCATTCCAAAAAAATGGCCTCTAACATCTTCCTGATAAGAAACTTAGCTATGATATTAGATACAAACGACCTTAAAACGGCTTATCATGCCCTTATCGGTTTCTCTGCTGTCCTATGGTCAAGCCTGGTCACGGCTGCAGCCAAAGAATATTTGGACTGCAAAAAAGGTCATACGTATAATCTGCGGGCTCGGATATAGGGACGAGGTAAGGCATAAGTACGAAACTAGGCATTCTTACTCTGCCAAGTCTTTATATATTACTTTGCCTTTTTAACGTACATCAAAACAAACACACTTTCACTAGAGCAAATGAGATACATATACATAATACTGTACAAATAAAAATTTCGCCCTAATTATTACCGATTAAATTCCAGTAAAATAGGCAGTAACTATTATAACATGGTTTTTCTTAACAAAGTACATAACACAATACTAAGTTATCTCCTAAAGATTTTTAACCATGTAAAAATGGCTTGTGCAGCGTGCATATTATGGTGTGGGGAGTTCATTGATGACTGTGATATATATGAAATGAATGAATGAATATTATCATGGGGGGATTTTGTTGTGACGTATAGTTTAAAAAGTACTGTGATATCTCACAATTGAAGACTCATAATTTTAAAAATAAAGGAAAAGTAATTAATTCAATACTGCCCTTTTAATACTATTTAATCCTATTTATATTGTTAATTCCATTTTAATATTTTAATCATATTTTAATATTTTCTTTTAAACTTTAGTGTACTGGGTTTGGTAATTTTATTTTTAATTTTATTGTGATGTTAGATTATGTATCATAATTACATTGAGTTTTATATATTATAAAAGTATTGTTCTGAAAAAAGACGACGTGTGTAAGCACTTGGATGTGTAATAACATGAATAAATGATTTGATTTGATTTATTTTTATTTGGTTTAGTCCCCCATTTAGGGCCACAAAGCTGCAGCCTATTCTGTAACTTATGATACATAAAATTTCAAAAGAAGCATTATTGGTATTTAGTAATTAAAAACCAAACTAGAGAAAATTTATTAATCAAACACCTAAAATTTGGAAAAAACAGAAGAAAATGCTTCTGCAGGCATCGAGGCTCCTGGTCTAGATAATCTGGGGAAAAAGGAAGGTGTGTGGCTATGGTTCTAAGTCAATAATGTTTTTTCTTTCAAAAAATAATCGGGGGTTAAAAAAGATCATGTTGCTGTAAAACTGGGCCGTTCCTAAATAAGAATAATGGCTTTTTTGGTGATGTTTCCTTCAGACATTTAACTAGACAAGATTTTTGATTCTCCAATTCCTTATTAATTGAAAGTCTTTTTTGAAAGAGGTATGAAAGGGCCCAGGGAATTGATAAAAAAACAAAAATATTAAAAATGAGGGTATGGTATAACTATTTCCAATTTTGGAAAAAGAAGAAGCATGTAAAATAGAGCCCCCACCGTGCTCCAGCATTAATTTGAAAATTTGAACAGGATGAAGCATAAAGTATAGGTGAAAGACCTTAAAAGAAAGGACGATTATCTAAAGGTCAAAAAGCCTTTGTATTCCAAGAGTAACGATTGGGATTTAAACGAACTGAAGGGACTTTTTTCAGCTTCCGGGATTGGAGGAAAAAATGCACGGGAAATTCTGGATACAAAAATGAAAAAAGTGGGGGTCGGGGGCTTCCCAAAGAACTGTAAAGGAAGTATAAAACTGTTAAAAAAGGGAATCATATTGGATAATTTTTTTGCAGAAACCATGGTTTTAAAAAAGTCCAGATTCTTTAAGCTCATTTATGGGCAAGAGAAGGAACTTTCCCAAACGGGGTGAGTTCATCAATGGACAATCGGTTTTTTGGATGGTAAAAAGGATGCAACATTCCCCGACAAAAAGGTCAGCATCTTCAGCAAGCTATTAATGGGATTGATTGTAGAAAAGAGAAGATCGGTGATGTGAAGATGAAACATAGTCCTTTTTAACTTGGGCGAGATTTTTAATTGAAAGACATATTTCCATCTTGATTTTAACCATGACTGCTAAGGCTGTGGATATATTAGCGCTAAAATTAAATGATAAGATGGTAAAGCTGTCATTATTAGGGCTGTTAACTGCATCCTGTAAAATATGCTAATGGTCCTAAAAACATATTCAAATAATGAATGTACAGTTGTGTGCATAAAAAAGTCGTACAATTATAGGCAATGTTAAATCAGGCTTAATTAAACTTCTCTTGACTTTGACAAGTAGTGTCAAAATTCAAAAAAAATTCAGTTAACGCACGTTTAACATTTTTCTCGTACAAATATTGCAATGCCAGCTAAATATTTTAAAAAAACTCAAATAGTTATGTACAAAACAAAAAGCGCAAATGGGGGCTGAAGGTAACGTAATTAGAAAAGCCAAGGGGAAGCCCCAAAATAAGTAAAAAAAGATAATGCACTCTTGCGCTATTTGGAGGACAATCTTTTGAAGCAGCGGGGGAAGTATTCGAAAACAGCATTTCCGGCATCAAGATCAACAGCTAGCGTAGAATTAAAAATCGCTTTTAAAAAACTATGTTGCTGCCAAATGGAAACCCCGGGAAAGAACATAAACAGGCAAGAGTCATTTTCCTTTAAATAACATTTTGCGTAAGAACTGGAATAGTGTTTTAAACCGATAAAAATTTTTCCCAGTCATGTTTTAAGGGACATATAAATATCACCCAAAGAGGAACAAGACTTAATGAAGAATTTATTTATAATTCAGAAAAATCCGGTAGTTTTTCAAAAATTTTTGGGGTTTTAAAATCTCGGGGTTTTGGGGGGTTAGACAGATGAAAGATTTAACCTATTACGTACAGGAATTTTTTGGGAAAAATCATGTTTCCTAGTTTTGAACCCCCGATCAAAATTTTATATAAACAAGATAATTCCCCGGTCCACAATGCAGCAATCATAACAGAATGGTTTGAAGGGCAAAATATTGAAAGACTAATGTGGCCCACAAAACCCCCAACTATTATTTTGGAAAATGTTTGGGGTCTTATAAAAAAAAATTACAAAATGAATGATACGTGTACTACTTTTAATGTAATTTTGAACATCTCGGGAACCATACAAACCTTAGACTTTTTAACAAACTGTACTTTTTAAATTGATTTATATCTATCTAGTAGATTTGAATAAAAAGTAAAAACATTATGAATCGTACAACGTCTACATATATACAGTTGTTTTAAAAATAAGTATGCTAAAACATATTAATCTTTTTATCTGAAAACAAAAAGGGCACGCCCAAAATGTGGGCCTACATTTATTAATCAAACAATGAAATTAAATTTTAACTAAAGGCCCCATGCCCAAACAAAAAAGAAGTAAGAATATTTATTTCTTTTTATTACTTAAGTATCGCTATAGAAGAACAAGGTTAGCAAATGCTATTTACATACTGGTATTGAAACAACTAAGAAGTGAGCGCTTTTTCAGATAAAATCAAAGCAATCGTGAATTAACAACTCAACTCCAACAGTTCTTTTTTAATTTTGAGGCATCTTCGGTGGGCGTGGAACACAGAGTCATAAATAATTAGTAAAATTTTAAATAATAATATACAGGGTATTATAAAAATAATTTAATTTATTAAAATGGATGACTCCATGGATAGTGTAGAAACACATTTAATGCGGTTTGTTGTGGTTAGGTGTGGTTAGTTGTGTGTTAGGTGTATTCTAGACCACAAAATAGGACAAAAATTTCATATGAACATTCCCCGAAAAATGCTTCCTAAAGAGGCTAAGGCCCCCCTCAAAAAGCGTTTTTCTGTAATATATCTGCAACCGTTTGAGGTAGACGTATGATTTTTGGTAAGTTTAAAGATTTTATCATGATATGTATATTTCTTTCTTCAATTTTTAAAAATTTTGTCAGTGACGTCACATACAGGGTGGGTGCTGAGTAAATTATGCCCTATATTTTTTGTTTGGATGGTTTTTTAATTACTCATATTAAATTATGAAACTGGGTTCATTTTTACACAAAAAAGGCATTCTTAGTCCATCTCTGTATCTTAACCCGTTTTCGAGTAAAATCGTTTTAAAAAATCACATTCATAAGACGTAAATTAATAGAAATAATCACAAAAGTCAAATCTGTCAAAAGTGAGCCATGGATTAAAATTAATATTTCTTCGTTTGACATTTTCTTCGTCAAATATTGTCTGCTGCTGTTATTGTTGTAATATCAGAATTAATACATAAAAAAATGCAAAAACTTTAAACCAAGACCTTGCTAATATCCATTTTGTATATGGCTATTGAAATGGAAGTTCCTTTGCTGCGGTACAGAAATATCAAAGGCATTTTCCGCACCGAAGAACTCCTGGGCGCAAAGTGTTTAAGAGAGTTCATAGAAATTTGGTAGAAAATGGTTCGTTGAGCGCCTTCGTGGGCAAGGACGGCCTAGTGGGGATTATAATTTGGAAAATGCACTTCAGCAAACAGAAGATAACCCTCAAGTCGAAATCAGACCATTGACTAGAGACGTCAACATATCTAAATCAATTGTAATGCGTATTGTAAGTACCATAGTTACCCACAATTATATCAAATATTTATTTATTTTAGCTGGGAAGAATGACTCAAATGCAAGGTCTTAATTTTATTCTGCCAAAATATTTTTAATAAGAGAGCATCCTGTCTGCATAATAATTTATTTCTCTCAATACACTTCGTATGGACGTTATTTTTTTAAAACGATTTTTCTCGAAAACGGGTCAAGATAGAGACATCGACTAGAAGGACCTTTTTTGTGTAAAATTCAACCATGTTTTATTTAATATTAATAATTAAAAAAACACCCAAACAAAAAATATGGGCATAATTTACCCAGCACCCACCTGTAACGTGACGCCCTGACAAAATTTCTGAAATTTGGAAAAGAAATTCACATATCATCATAAAATCTTTAAACTCACAAAATTTAATGAGACTACCTCAGACGGTTGCAGATATATTACAGAAAAACCCTTTTTGGGGTGCACCTTTCAGGGGGCTCTAGCCTCTTTAAGACTCATTTTTTGAGGCATATTTATATGAACTTTTCGTCCTATTTTGCGGTCTAGAATACACCCTAAAAATATTGCCCACTAATTTCGGGACACCCTGTATAATAAAAATAACTTTAAATATTGCAACAATGAACAATACAAAATACCCAAACTTTGAGTACGTTTGAAATATTCTCTGTTCTCTTTTAAATACATATAAGAACGCCCGTAGTACTAATGGTGCCCATTCACGTACAGTGAATACATTTTTTAACTATGATATCTTTGAGCAGAATATTTTGTACACAAAATACACAATTTAAAAAAAAATATTTTTTATTTTAACTAAGTCCATAGTAGTCTTGTGGGCAGTCGGTATATGCTGCCCACGAAATTACATTCCGGCTGCCATTTTTTATTTCTTTATTAATATTAATAATATTAATACGGTTGGTATTTAAACGAAACGCATTTTTATGCATATGTCATCAGGTTTTACCGAAAACAATTTAAAATTATAAGCTTTAAATGAGACACTCTATATATTTTTTGTTTTTTTAACTTTACAGATCGTTTTACCTCGACCCGTATATATGGAATATTATTGGACTAGCAAAATATCCACGTATCTTTATCTATTGGGGCTCTAAAACAAATATACAAAATTTTATAGGTTTAAAAGTTTGACGGATAAGAAAGGTGGTTTATGTCTAATAACATATCTCCTATGATTTGAAAACAATAAGTTAAATTTATAATTAACAACGAAAAATTAGTATGTTTACTAAAAACGAGCAGGTTGATTTACTTTTAGTCCGGTCAAATTAGACCAAAAATTACGAGTGAAGGTACATAAATTTACATCAAGGTAAAAGTGAGTTAAACTGTTTAAAACATAATTAAAAATAACATTTCAAAATTGCGCATCGTTCTGGTAAGTGGAAAAAAATTGACTCGAGGTCGATGGTCAAAAAATTGTTTTTTTACGATTTTCTTTAAACGGTAAGTATTATCGTAAAATTAACTTTGATAGAAATTGTCGAACCTAAAATTATCAATAAAAAAGGTTTAAATATTTTTTTTTTTCTAAAAGCCACCGTTCCTAAGGTATAACGATTCAAAAAGTTGTAAGCGTCATTGTATGCACACGTTTTTTTCGTTTTTTACGTGGTTTTCCCAGTAGGCTCATTTCACAGGTCTGTTGTAATTTTGTTTAATTGGAAACCATTGCATAGTAATAGATATTCGCAAGGGTTAAAATTAATTAAAACGATGGAAATTAAAAAACAGAAGAAAAATGTATTCGTTCTATCCATATTCCTCAATTATTTCTTCTTGTTGTTCTTCTTCTGAATCTTCTTATTCTTCTTCTTTTTCTTGATCTCCTTCTTCTTTATCCTAGATGTAAGTAAATTTCGTCAATAGCGATGTATCGCATGTCTATTCCTTAGTATTAAACGAATCCTCTGCTGTTGGTGATCCAACATTAGAACACGACCGGCCTTGACACTTCGTGCATGCCAGAGAATAAAACAGTCCAACTTTTTTGCAACCACATTTAGAGCTGCATTTTTTTTACGGTTACAAAAAATTGTGTTTAGCAGTTTTTCCGGCGCAGGTGGGAGTAAAGTCTTAATTGGTTCTAATGTATAATCGACCAACTTCCAACCCAAATCTTTTGGCTCTAGCTAATAACCAAGCCACACTTAAACTTGGTAATATACACGAAAAAGATGTTGATAAGCAGCAACTGAGGTGGAGAAAACAAGCTAATTGCACTTGTTTTTTTAATTCGAGTGCATTTAATACTTATCTAAAGAGGTATTTTTAGAGCTCCGTACATACAAAGAAGAAAGCGAATTCCGTTGGTAATGACTTATTGTGAAAATCAATTACTTTTTTTTAAACTTCCGCAAATTGAACTAAATCTTGTTTTTTAAACATTTTAAAGACTGTTGTTTTACCCCTCTTGTAAAATGCAATGTTTCATTTTACCTGATATTGCCATAGTTATACTTATGTATATGTTACATTTTAAATGTTAGTTACAATCACCGATAGAAAAATATTTTTACTTATATTACAGCTACAGAGATGTATATACGTGACGTACTTATGCATACAATGACGCTTACAACTTTATGAATCGTTATAACTCAGGAACGGTGGCTTTTAGAAAAAAAATATAAATACCTTTTTTTATAGATAAGTTTATGATATACATCTAAAACTTACTGTTTTGAAGAAAATAGAGAAAAACTCATTTTTTGACCTTTGACCTCGAGTCAATTTTTTTCCACGTACCGGAACGATGGAGAATTTTAAATTGTTATTTTTAATTATGTTTTGAACAATTTTACCTACCTTCTGCTTAATGTAAATTTATGTAGCTCTGAATGGCTTATGTCAAAAAATTTATGGATGTTTATGGCACTCCAGATAAAAAATATAAATCAAATTTAAAAATGGTATTTAAAAGAAAAATCGATATAAAAATGGTGTATTCGGACGTAAGACGATCTGCAGAGTTCGACAAACTAAAAAATATACAGCAATTATGCAGTATGTCACAAAAGCTTATTATATATGCGTAAAAAATAACAACCGTATTAAGTATCGTTAATATCAATAAAGAAATCGGTAGCCGAAAAGTAATCTCGTGGGAACCCGATATTTTAAATGTTTTGTTTACTGTAGTTTAACCTTTAATGTACTACTTCTTCATATAAAAACCTAAAAAAAGTTTAATAATTCCTGTGTTCATTTCTATTCACACATATTTACTAACAGCATAACTCCCCAAACAAGGAAGGTATGTAGTGGCGTATGTAGGTCTTTTAGGGTTTGTTTTATAAGATTGGTCTTTTGTGGTATTTAGTTATTTAACCTAAAAAGGTATTAGTACCTATACTTTTAATGCAAAAAAGCAAAAAAAAATACATTTTTTACCCTTGAAACAGATTCTTTAAATTACGAGGTACTTGTGCTACTTAGATTATTTTAGCAGCACAAAAATTGATTAGATTAGAGTAGACCATTCCTGAAAATTAAAAAGAAATCCAAAAGCGTTTTTTTAATATAATAATAAAGGGTGTCTCAACAAGAGCGCCGAAAACACTTTTTGTCGAATTAAGAAAAATTTTTTAAAAAATATGAAAACGTGAAATACGACATCCGGCAAATGGCCACCACGAGACCTCTGGCAAACGGTCATTCTTTTCATAAAATTCTGGATAACGTTTTTGCATACTTGTGGCCCTATTTCAGCAATAACGCGCCGTATCTCTTCTTTTAGGCGTCCAATTGTTTGCGGCTTGTTCACATATACCTTTTCTTTAAGGTAACCCCAAAGAAGTAGTGCATCGGCGTTAGATCGCATGATCTTGGTGGCCAATTTTGATCGCCACCGAGAAATGACACGGTCTGGAAACTTGGTCCGCAGTAACTCCATTGTTTCGCGAGCTGTGTGGCAGGTTGCACCGTCTTGTTGGAAAAACAGATCACCCACATCAATTCAATCCAATTCAGGCCACAAAAACTAGGTTAACATTTTGCGATACCGCACACCATTAACAGTTAGCGCATTTCCAACCGCATTTTCGAAGAAATACGGTTCAATCACTCCACCAGCCCATAACGCGCACCTAACAGTTACTCGTGGTGGATGCATTGGTTTTTCCAGTAATTCACGAGGATTTTTAGCACCCCTAATTCTGCAGTTCTACTTATTTACCTACCCGTTTAACTGTAAATGTGCCTCATCGGAAAAAAAATTTCTTCGAATAAACCACATTAATTTGGTATTGCTCCAATACCCAATCAACGAATCCACGGCGCTGCGCATGGTCCCTTGGCTTAAGTTCTTGCGTCAGTTAAATCTTGTACGCGTGCAAATGCAGATTTTTTGTTAAAATTCGTTGCAGGGTGGGTCTGGTAATGTTCATTTCTTGACCGCGATGCCAAATGGAAGTGCCTGGATTCTTTGCCACACTTTCCCTTACTGCGGCTATGTTTTCAATGGATCGACAAGGACGGCGACGAACAGGGATCTTCTTATCCATTAATGTGAATTTCGTCTCAAATTTTTAATTAAGCGGCGCCCTGTCGACTCATTTGGTGCATTGTTGCGACCAAAACTACACGTAATCTGCGGAGGGTTTCCGCAAAACTTTCACCATTTTTGTGGTAGTTTTCACAATAATTAAAGTTGTTTGTCTGAATAGTAAATAAAATAAATAAATAAAATGCTTTTATTGTCATTAATATTCCAAAAGGACATAGACAACGTTATTTTACATAGTAAACAGATAAAAATAATGTAAAAAAAATACCTAAATTAAAATTAAAAAACTTATTTCTAGAAACAAAAAATGGAACAAAAAATAATTTTACGACAAACAAAAATATAAAAACATGTTCACAGGAATACTAGTCCTTAATCGACAAACAAAACCGGACGACAAAGAAGTCCAAATAGAAAAAAAAACAATAATCAATAATGGTTTGGTATCATGAATTTAAAAAGTCATAACAAAAGGACAAGAACCACCAGGCAGGAAAGAGTATCATAAGTATTCGTCTACCAAGTAATACTCTTTTTTAGTTAAATAATTTTTAAGACTCGTTTTAAAAGTGGTAATGCTTCTTAAGTTCTTATCCCTCTGATATCGCTGGAAGGGCATTAAAGATCTTAATGCAGCTCATCATCGCACCCTTACCGATCAAAGCAGTACTATGAGACAGAATGACAAGGTCATCCCCGTCTCTAGTTCGCATGTGATTACTTAAGTCAGAATTTGTCTTAAAATACTGAGGATTATTTTTGGCGAACAAGGCACAATTAAAAATAAACAGTGACGGAACCGTGAGTATGTTCATTTCTCTATCCCGACAGGATTCGTTAAAACCCATTCTTAACATAGCTCTGACTGGTCTTTTCTGAGTTACAAACACTCGAGAAGAATTTGTGACAGACGATCTATACCAAAAAATGATGCTGTATGAAATAATAGAATGAATACAAGCAAAGTAAAAGACTCGCAGAGTATTAATATTTACCTGATTACCTGAGTGCTGCATAACTTTTAATTGCGTGGTCTGTACATGACAGCTGTCAAAAAATAAAAATTAAATTACTCGCACAACCAAACTGGCGGCAAATTCAAATCCGGCGCTCTTGTTGAGACACCCTAGTAACATAATGTTCTTCACCCAAAACGAAAAAAAAACTAAAGACACCAACTTAGATATAATATAAAAAAGCCTTAATTACTAATTAAACTAAAAATGTGTGTCCCAACAGTGTTTAAAGAGGTTTTACCATAGTAAAACATTCAAACACCCTGTATAATGTTTCAATGCAAACTTTAAATGAAATTGGGTTGGTTTTTACGAGGCCACAAATGAAGTTGCCATTAAAGAAATGCAATAATTATTTTGTGTTTGTTTTGTGATGTTTATCAGAAAATAAGAGCTCCGGAGGTGCAATTTATTTGAGTACCAGTACGAGGAATTAATTGAAATATTATTAATTTAGCACTTCTTTTGGCTGTAGTTATTGCACAGATAGCAATCGACATTATATCGTTTCAGGATATAATTTGCAATTAAATGTTGGGTATATTCAATTTTAAAAGTTTTAGTGGTCATGAAGCTTGTAAAAACAGTATTTTTATGTACAGTGCTTTCAT
>JAHBCN010021416.1:0-14113 GCA_019359885.1 Listronotus oregonensis | reverse complement strand
TGGAAAATGCTATTTTTTTCCAACGATATTAAGGTATGTACACACCGAAAAAACAAACAAGAACAAACATCAGCGAACAAACGTTTTTCTTCAGTGTAGACAGTTAAAACGGCGAACAAACGTTTGATAGTTCTTGTTCACACATGTTCCAGTGGACGTGGACGTCGGAACATCAAAGAGAATTTTTGTTTTTATAGTCATCCATAACTATTCCAACCAGTCGAACAAGAGTAAACAAACATTTGGTTGCGCTATGTAGACAGAAAAAGCGAACAATAAACAAAAAACACATACAAAGAAAGTGAACAAGAACGAATGTTTGTTTTTGTTTATTTTCTCGGTGTGTACATACCTAAAGAGAAATACATTTTGTTCGTCGTCATCCATAACTTTTCCAACTGGTCAAACGAGAGTGAACAATGATTTGATTGCGCTATGTAGACAAAGACAAGACGCGAACAATAAACAAAGAATACATACGAACAAGGTGAACAAGAACGAATGTTTGTTCTTGTTTGTTTTTTCGGTGTGTACATTAGATGGCAAAATTATTGTAAAAAACGATCGAACGAATTTCAACAAAATTTGGCGTGTTTCATCATGTCCGAATCTAAAGAATCTTAAAGAAATCAAAGTGTCCAAAAATCTTTGCAAAATACTACTTTTTTGCCTATTTTTTTTGCAATTTTGCAACAAGCGTAGTAAATTTTGGTCTTACTAACCAATTTTAGTTTATAAGAAATTTAGTTACGAACATTTTTTACAATTTTTCTCTTAGACCAATACTTACAAGGGTAATCTTACAAGGCAATGAGCGGCTAAATTTTAAAAATAGTTATTTATTATAAAAGGAAAAAAGGTTTTAGTTTTCAGCTGGAGGTTGTGTTGCGTCCAGACCAAAAACTGAGAGCCAAAATCTAATATTTTTCCAGTGTATAGTACACTATTATTTATGTGACGGAAAAATCGACAATTTAATGTTAACAAAACATATTATTATAATATATTAAAGTCAGACAATTAATTATGTGAAATTTGAAGTTTTAAACTAGTAGGCTGTTGTACGTATAGCGACAATTGACTGTGTTGCTATGGAAACCTTTAAAGTAATCAAATATCTGTCAATGTAATTATTTTAAATACTATAAAGTTAAAAAAATAATTGCACTTTTAAGCTCAAAAAAATGACACTTTTGTATAATAAAATTTCCTAAAAATAAATATCTACCTTTACTTAAGCGTATATACATGTATCCAAAAAAAAAAGTACTTTCTTTTTTCCCGGGGAAAAAAGTAATTTTATAAAAAGTGATATTTTTCTACCTGTTAACAGAGATAAAATGTTAATTTTTTTCCCGTCACAGAAAGAAATGCGTTTTTTCTTTCGATTTTTTTCATATTTCGTTAATTAAAGAAATGTTCCGGATCTTTCTGAGAGGTAGCATATATCGATTCCATAGGTACACAAAAATAAAAAAGTGGTGTGTACTGGGTATCAAAGTAAGATTTTCTGGCGAATTTTTTTCCGCTAAACACGAATCTAAAGTCAAAACTGGGGTCAAACAGCAAAAAATCGAGAAAGGTCGTAATTTCAGATATTAACGATTTTTTTTTAAATTTTAAAACGGCAATATCTAAAAAACTATAAAAGATACCTACACAAAACTTTATAGGACATAAACTATGTATTTTTACAAGACCTCTAATTTAAGTTAACCCTTTTGTACAAATGCAATATTTTTCGAGTTATACCTGGAAAAAAATTGAAAATAATTTTTTTTATTTCTGATTTTTTTTTTGTTAATTTTGAGTGATTTGAGATTTAAGTGAATAAAATAAATGATTTGAAATAGAAAACCCCAAAAATCACATTATTAGTTTTTTTGTCATTTTGGACAGAATTCTTTTGTCAAAATTACATTTTCGTTTAATCTCCTTTATTTTTTATCTCATCAAAAATGTTTATATAACTTTTAATGAAATGTAGTTTTATAAACTTGTTTGTATATCTTAGAGTTTATATAGTCCTAGTCCAAACATTTCCTGGTAGCAGGTTTATGTACCGTATCGTTTTTGGGGTTTTCTCGATTTTTTGCTTTTTGGCCCCCCAATTTGACTCCACTTTCGTGTTCAGCGGGAAAAAAATAGGTTGAAAATCGTAATCCGACTCCTAGCACACACCACTTTTTTATTTTTGTCGACCTGTTTTCTTGTTATATACAACTTTTTGAAGAGTTTCCAGCTAAAATACTCTTGTCATCTCGTACATCCAACAACTCTTGTTTTTTACAGAAAAGGCTTTGTCTAACAAATCTCTTAGGAATTATACAAACTCATATGGTACTTAATAAATAAAAATTAACAATTTAGAAACAAACAAATCTAAAGATAAAAAATGCGGTTTTACAAATGCCAATTTATTACTGCAATCCTTTTTCGGCTGACCTTTTATATGATTCCTCGCTCAACAATTCAAAATATTTCAATAGAACCGAAACAAATCTCACAAAAGTAGACGTTGCGCCACTTCTGACAGACAGGCCGACTTCCGGTCCATGACGTCATTATTATTTAGGAATCTTGGGCTAGTCATATTTTAAGGTATTGCGCATGCGTGTCAAATGTCAACTGTCACCTGTCAAATGTCAAATATTTAGGAATCTTAGGCTAAGTATATTTTTAAGGTATTACGTCATATGTGGGGCCCCCCTCCGCTTAGGCCCGGGGCTTAGGCGCGGGGTACTACACCATCTGTAGGAATCTTAACCTAACTATATATTTATGTTACCTGTCAAATCCACGTTGTGACGTCATCACTATTTTTGAAAAATAATTAAAAAAAGTCCTTTACCTAGCAGGATTCGAACCAGATATAAGGTCCGTGAGGCAGCATCTCGTTCCAGCGCCTAACCCATTCGGCCACGAAGGTATATTAAAAATAAATGTTAAATAGTTGTAAACATAATAATATTATAAAGCATATGTTATTGTTAAATTTATAGGGCAAGTCGTTTTACTTTTGCATTTCGATTAAGGTTATTAAAAATAGTATATGTATTAAATATATATATATAAGTGTTAAAAAAGGCATTATTTTAAAAATGTGTTTATACGAAAGATCGTTATCAGCCGGAATGCCGAAGGCACTTTTCCCGCTATTTGCGCAAGTTTTTTTTCTAATAGTTTCTTCAAAAAACGACTTTTGATCATCTGCGCACCTTTTACAAAGGTCCTTATATGTTTTTCGCTTATATCTCAGCTCATATTTGTCGGATCAATGCCGTTTTTTCTCTAAATGATTTAGGGTGTTGAAATACACATATTAGTTGTTTAAATTTAATATTAGCATAAAGCCTTTTTGGCAACACTATGTATAACTTTTTTATTTATCAACAGATTTAAATAATTCTTTTTTATTCCAATTCAGGATGTTAAACCATACATACTTGATGTTTAAATTTAATATTACCATAAAGCCCTTTTGGCAACACTATGTATAACTTTTTTATTTAATATTCGATTGAAATAATTTATTTTTATTCTAATTTAGTATGTTAAAACATACATATTTGATGTTTAAATTTAATATTATCTTAAAGCCTTTTTGGCAACACTATATATAACTTTTTACTTATCAACAGATTTAGATAATTTTTTTATTCTAATTCAGGATGTTAAAACATACATATTTGATGTTTAAATTTAATATAAGCATAAAGCCTTTTTGGCAACACTATGTATAACTTTTTTATTTATCAACAGATTTAAATAATTCTTTTTTATTCCAATTCAGGATGTTAAAACATACATATTTGATGTTTAAATTTAATATTACCATAAAGCCCTTTTGGCAACACTATGTATATCTTATTTATTTAATATTCGATTAAAAATAATTTATTTTTATTCTAATTCAGTATGTTAAAACATACATATTTGATGTTTAAATTTAATATTATCTTAAAGCCTTTTTGGCAACACTATATATATATATATAACTTTTTACTTATCAACAGATTTAGAAAATTTTTTATTCTAATTCAGGATGTTAAAACATACATATTTGATGTTTAAATTTAATATAAGCATAAAGCCTTTTTGGCAACACTATGTATAAGTTTTTTATTTATCAACATATTTAAATAATTCTTTTTTATTCTAACTCAAGATGTTAAAACATACATGGTCCAAATTTAATATTGGCATAAAGCCCTTTTGGCATCACTAGGTATAAATCCTTTTATTTATCATACGATTGAAATAATTCGTTTTTAAATAAATTCTAATTTTTCTTCACCTTTTATCAAATTATAGACTTTCGGTCAAAATAGCAAAGCCTTAATTAAAAACATTTATACAATTTAACAACTTAACTTATACAGCGTTTTAACTAAGATTAAAGTACAAACTATAGATTTAAAATTCTTTTAAGTAAATCATTTGTAGTTTCAATAAATATTTAGACAAATCATTAGTATTAGAATTTTAACGGTAAACATGTAATACAGGAGTTACGGAATAGATGTTTCACTAATTGTTTGAAACAATCATTTAGTAAGTTTATTACATTATTACGACTTAGCGATCAGCGATTAAAGGTATGAGTTCAGAAGGGCTTTGTTTAACTGTATATTTTGGAAAATAAATAAACAAGATGCAATCATACAAAATATTTATCTCTCTAACATAAATGCGCTTTCAACTCACAGAATATTACGAGTATTAATTTTCATAAAATAAATGCAATGGAAAATTAGAAGTTTATTCGCTTATTTCCAAATAACAGCACTGTTTTTCCAAATAACAGTATTTTAAATAACAGCCCTGTATTTTCAAATAACAGACCTGTTTTTCCAAATAACGGCACCGTTTTTCTAATAACGGCACTGTATTTTCAAATAACGGCACCGTTTTTTAAATAACGGCACCGTTTTTCAAATAACAGCACTGTTTTTCAAATAACGGCACCGTTTTTTAAAAAACGGCACTGTTTTTTAAATAACAGCACTGTATTTCCAAATAACAGCCCTGTTTTTCAAATAACAGCCCTGTTTTTCCAAATAACAGCCCTGTATTTTTAAATAACAGCCCTGTATTTTTAAATAACAGCACTGTTTTTTAAATAACAGCACTGTTTTTAAATAACAGCCCTGTATTTTAAATAACAGCCCTGTTTTTCCAAATAACAGCCCTGTATTTTTAAATAACAGCCCTGTATTTTTAAATAACAGCACTGTTTTTTAAATAACAGCATACGTCAACCATGCAAGGTAGTACCATTTACATAATATTGCACAATATTACGCAATTGTTTCGTATGACGTCATCGAGGCTTCTGGCAACTGTCTTGTGATTGGTTAGTTGAAGTAGATTATAATTTATTCATATCAGATACGCTTTAGATATGTAAATGAGGCTTATCAATGTCCGGTGACCTTGAGGTGGGTAACCTTTTATGTCGCGGGACACGGGACACGGGACATCTGTTCTATGACGTCATCGTGGTTTGTCTCTTTCTCTCTTTAAGGTGTTATCTTGTCTTCCTTCCTCCTTTTCTCTCCAGACGAGTCTGGGTCGCTAGCGACGCGAGAAAGGAGGAAGGAAGACAAGATACCTTAAAGAGAGAGAGAAGAGACAAACCACGATGACGTCATAGAACAGAGCCCGTGTGTTCCCCGACATAAAGGTTACCCACCTCGTCACGGACATTGATAGTCATTTACATATCTAAAGCGTATCTGATATGAATAAATTATAATCTACTTCAACTAACCAATCATAAGACAGTTAAAGCTCGATGACGTCATACTGAAACAATTGCTATTTGCGTATTATGTAAATGTACTACCTTGATGGTTGACGTATGCTGATTATTTAAAAACAGTGCTGTACTTAAAAATACAGAACTGTTATTAAAATACAGGGAATATTATTTGGAAAAACAGGGCTGTTTAAAATACAGGGCTGTTATTTAAAAACAGTGCTGTATTTAAAAACAGTGCTGTTATTGGGCTGTTATTTAAAAATACAGGGCTGTTATTTGAAAAACAGGCTGTTATTACAGGGCTGATAAAAACAGAGGCTGTTATTTGGAAATACAGTGCTGTTATTTAAAAAACAGTGCCGTTTTTAAAAAACGGTGCCGTTTTGAAAAAACAGTGTGATTATTTGAAAAACGTGCCGTTATTTAAAACGGTGCCGTTATTTGAAATACAGTGCCGTATTAGAAAAATGGTGCCTATTTGGAAAACAGGTTGTATTTGAAATACAGGAACTGTTATTTAAAATACTGTTATTTGGAAAACAGTTGCTATTATTTGAAATAAGCGAATAAACTTCTAATTTTCCATTGCATTTATTTTATGAAAATTACTCGTAATATTCTGTGAGTTGAAAGCGCATTTATGTTAGAGAGATAAATATTTTGTATGATTGATCTTGTTTATTTATTTTCCAAAATATACAGTTAAACAAAGCCCTTCTGAACTCAGCAATCGCTGATCGCTAAGTCTAATAATGTAATAAACTTACTAAATGATTGTTTCAAACAATTAGTAAATCTATTCCGTAACTCCTAACTATTATGTTTACCGTTAAAATTCTAATCTAATGATTTGTCTAAATATTTATTGAAACTACAAATGATTTACTTAAAAGAATTTTAAATCTATATTTGTACTTTAATCTTAGTTAAAACCTGTATAATTAAGTTGTTAAATTTATAAATGTTTTTAAAAGGCTTTCTATTTTGACCGAAATCTATAATTTGATAAAAGGTGAAAGATTTATTTAAAAACAATCGTATGATAAATAAAAGGATTTATATATGATGCCAAAAGTTATCAATATTAAATTTGGACCATGTATGTTTTAACATCTTGAGTTAGAATAAAAAGAATTATTTAAATATGTTGATAAATAAAAAACTTATACATAGTGTTGCCAAAAAGCTTTAGCTATATTAAATTTAAACATCAAATATGTATGTTTTAACATCCTGAATTAGAATAAAAATTTTCTAAATCTGTTGATAAGTAAAAAGTTATATTATATATATAGTGTTGCCAAAAAACTTTAAAATATTAAATTTAAACATCAAAGTATGTTTTAACATACTGATTAGAATAAAAATAAATTATTTTAATCGAATATTAAATAAATAAGATATACATAGTGTTGCCAAAAGGGTTTATGGTAATATTAAATTTAAACATCAAATATGTATGTTTTAACATCCTGAATTGGAATAAAAGAATTATTTAAATCTGTTGATAAATAAAAAGTTATACATAATGTTGCCAAAAAGCTTTTATGCTTATATTAAATTTAAACATCAAATATGTATGTTTTAACATCCTGAATAGAAAAAAATTATCTAAATCTGTTGATAAGTAAAAAGTATATATATGTTGCCAAAAAACTTTAAGATAATATTAAATTTAAACATCAAATATGTTGTTTTAACATACTAAATTAGAATAAAAATGAAATTATTTCAATCGAATATTAAATAAAAAAGTTATATAGTTAAAAGCAATATTAAATTTAAGCATCAAGTATGTATGGTTTAACATCCTAATTGGAATAAAAAAGAATTATTTAAATCTGTTGATAAATAAAAGTTATACATAGTGATTGCCAAAAAAGGCTTTATGCTAATTAAATTTAAACAACTAATATGTGTATTTCAACCCTAATATCATTTAAGAAAAACGGCATTGATCCGACAAATAGAGCTGAGATATAAGCGAAAAACATATAAGGACCTTTGTAAAGGTGCGCAGATGATCAAAAGTCGTTTTTTGAAAATACAGAAAAAAACTTGCCCAAATAGCGGAAGGCCTTCGCATTCCGGCTGATAACGATAACCGAAAACACATTTTAAAATAATGCCTTTTTTAACACTTTATATATATATTTAATACATATACTATTTAATAACTTAATCGAAATGCAAAAGTAAAACGACTTGCCCTATAAATTTAACAATAACATATGCTTTATAATATTATTATGTTTACAACTATTTAACATTTATTTTTAATATACCTTCGGGGCCCGAATGGGGTAAGGCGCTGGAACGAGATGGCCTCACGCCTTATCTGGTTCGAATCCTGCTAGGTAAAGGACTTTTTTTAATTATTTTTCAAAAAATAGTGATGATCACAACGTGGATTTGACGTAAATAAATATGTTAGGTTAAGATTCCTACAGATGGTGAAAGTACCCCGCGCCTAAGCCCCGGGCCTAAGCGGAGGGCCCACATATGACGTTACCTAAAATATACTTAGCCTAAGATTCCTAAATATTTGACATTTGACAGGTGACAGTTGACATTTACACGCATGCAATACCTTAAAATATGACTAGCCAAGATTCCTAAATAATAATGACGTCATGGACCAAGTCCTGTTGTCAAATGCCACTCTACTACAAAAGCATCTAATGATGATAAATTTCTCAATCCCAAAAAATGCACCGTACAATAACAAAAATATTATTTAAGTCGCGACTTGATGCCCTCAATATAAAAAATCTTCTAAATCGGATTATAAAAACACCAGAGAATCAAATCCTACAAAAACGACAGGTATAACTTATAGCTTTTCTCAGCGGGTTCCGACAGAGAACCACCAGAACGTGTTGGGGCTACAAAGGCCGTAATCCACGGCTCGGACCTTCTGGTACCTGACCATATGGGTTATAATCGTTCAAGATACGGTCTTTTGTGAGGTGTGATGTAGGATGCACAGATGTGGCTTTTGTTATGTCTCTTTGTACCCCGAAATTGCCTGGACGATATTTCATGCGAGTTTCTTGGTATTCGATTTTTAAGTGTATAGGGATAATGCTTTTATTTATTGAGTTTTTTAAGTTATTTTTTATTTTTAATTATGTTGTAAGGGGTTATTCTGATGAATTTAAGCATACATATTATCATCAGATGACCAGCAAGTTTTTCATATAGTACCAGGTTGTTCAATAAATTTTTTCGTTCGATAAAAAAAGCGAATTTATGGTTTAAAATACATTTTATTATTCAATCTAAACTCTCTGGACTTTAATAAACTGCATCCAGTAATTTAATTTATAGATTCCATCCCTAAGTAAGAATCTAAAATTTCTTGGATCGATAAAAATCGTTTCTCATTGTTTTATTATTTTAAAGAAAACCCGCAAATATTAAAATCTTACAGGGTGGCCGGGAAAATGTAGGACTTCTTCTGGATACGAAACTAGCCAGGTGAAAAGAATGCTACAAGGTCATTTAATTTTTTTTCTTATAAGCCTCCTCCTCGGAGATATTGGCTCCAAAAGAGCTTCAATGGAATCAAGTTTCTTAGACATAAATATTGAACCACCAGGTTTATTCCAACTTTATTTTAATAGGATGTAATACTAAGTAAGACTCTTTAAAAGTGCATTTACGCTACACCTTAGGGGTCGGGCGAAAGGACGCGGAGACGGTGGGCGGAGACTAACAAACTTCCACTACCACAATTTTCGTATAGCCGCATTAAAAATATTATATTTTATTTAAGCCGGTCCCAGACACTTCGTGCATTTGGCGAATGTGCGGCGAATGTGCGAATATTCGAACTATTCACTACACCTTCGGCCACCCTCCCACACGCTACTTTATTTAAAAAATGCGTCCAGTGACAAATATTTCCCGTAGTAGAGAAGCCGAAGTCTTGATTTTCAGTGGCGTGGCGTTGCAGTTCAAAATGGACAGTGACGAAGAGTAGATGGTTGTCGCTGCTAGTTGTGTGATTTTCAGCAGTGTTTTATTATTACAAAATAGGAAAAAAGAACAGGAAAGAATAAGATTTAGGCAGGTTTATAAACGTCATCCCTACCAGCACCCGACTTTAAACTTGTTTTGACTTTATTAAATAACTGGCGAAACATTGCCATCAAAGAGTCTTTCTTTTTTTTTTCAATTCTACAACCGAGCACTCCACGCTAAACTTTGTTTTAATATTATTCCAGGCATCAGCCACTTTATTTCTATTCCTATGTTCTGAAATCTGTAAGTTCCAAATTGCAGGTTCATTTTTATATAATTGTATAAACTCTAACGTTAACTCGTTGCTCCATTCCATTTCAGCAAATAAAAACAAATCAACCCACCATCAATGCAATACACGACGAACTGAGGGGTGCGCTAAAGCTAAAAAACAAGTGTTGGCTTTCATATAATTTTTAAAAATTTTCGATAACTTATACCGTTTTTGAGAAAAACATTATGCCCCGAACCCCAAATTGGATCAAATTTTCGCGGCGCGAATGGACTCTTAAATTACTATCAAAGGAAATGTTGTGAATTACTCACAGCAGCAGGGAAGCACTGGTTGTGACATTTATGACCCCCTTTTTTACGCCCTCTATTCTAGTAGCTTAGAAAAGATTCATAGACGTTTTGCTAAATATCTTTGGTTTGAGCTGAATGGTACTTATCCACCTACTGGATTTCCAAATGATATTTTGTTAAGTAGATCTTTCAAGACGTGGAGAATACTCTTCAATTATTGGTTTTCATAAATTATTAAACAATAAAATAGATTGTCCTGATATTTTAAGTAAAATTAAATTTCATTTTCGTCCCTACAAACTCGCATTAATCATTCCTTTTTTTATTTGCTAGTTCCACGAACAAACCTACTTATGTTTTAGCCCATTTAATTGGAGCTCTGAAGAAAAGGCCTATACGAAAACAGTTATATGAACTTGTAGTATTCTTTTTACCTGGAAGTATTCTTTATATCTGGAAGATTTCCCACATTTTTCCAGACACCCTGTAAATGCATTCTAAAAAACTGATCCTAACACCTTCTTGGCCGATTTCTGGACCTAACTCGCTTTGAAGCCAAATATTGGATTCAAACCATTCCTTAGCGTTTTGTTTTAATTAGCGATCATGGTGATACACCCAAGTCTCATTCATAATGAAAAAACGATACACAAAATCTTTTTATCCTTCCTACAACGCTCTAAATCTTGCTGAGAAAGTCGTGTTCGAATGTATTTTTGTTCCATTGGAATATATGTTACCGTGAAAGTCCGAAATTGGTGAAGGTCGACATTCACCGGTAAATGTCAAGTGCTAAAAAAACTAAACGAACAATAACCAAAACTAACAGCTTTGGTGGGTTTCGGGTTAAAACTAATAATTTTAATTAGATACATTGGTTCCGGTTTTTGCTAATCAGAACGCAGCAAAGTGAATAAATAGTTTTGGTTGGTGCTCTTTCAGTTTTTTTTTTAATATTTTGACATTCACCGGTAAATGTCGGCATTCACCAATTTCGGACTTTTACAGTAACATATACAGGCGAGTGCTGGTATACACCAGAATACGGAGAGTTTTCCGGTGGGTGGCTTAAAAAATTGAACAAAGTAAAAAATATTTCATCCATGTTACGCAATTTTATGGTACTGAGGAAAGGAAATATAGATCCACTTCTACCAGTATCCCAAATAAAACAAACTAAAACATGAATCCGCCACAAAACTATAGAACATACGGGGATGCGCAGAAGTCCGGAATAAAATTAATATCTTTTTAACCAGTAACTTAGGAAAAAAACGCTCAGTATCCCAAATAAAACAAACTAAAACATGAATCCGCTACAAAACTATAAACATAGGGATGCAGAAGTCCGGAATAAAATTAATATCTTAACCAAACTAGAAAATAAAACACGCATGATTTTTTGTTGACGATTTTTTGGCAATAAAATAAATATGTTTTTCAACCCCTTAGCTGCAACCCTCCCCAACTTTTTTTTCAAATGCAAACCTATGTCGTGTATGGGCTCATTGAAAAGCTCGTAAAAAATGGAATCTGACCATTCCCTTTCTTTTTTTTTAAACTTATGTGGTTACCAGGAAATGAGAAAAAACTCTTTTAAAAACAAAAAAGTTGGAAATACCTACTTAGTGCTATCTACGGGTGAATTAACGTTGCAAATAAACAAATAAAGTGGCATTCAGCATTGATGATGTACACTGCTTAACAATTGCTAAGGATCATCAGTACCTAGTTTCTAAAAGTTTACAAAGTTTAAGAACATATACCAACCTGGGCAGGCAGCACAACAAATTTTATTGATTATGTGTAAAACTGATAACGTAATCTAGCATCAACATTCTTTGGAATTTATTTTTCAGAAAATAATTACACATAAAATTAGTTATAATCCCAAGCAATTGTTGAGCAGTGTACTTCAAAACGAGAAAAAGGTTGTTAAATTTCTTGTACCAAATTTAATGCCTGATAAGAAAAAAAATTTTTGACTCAGTTTTAAAATTGTGGCATTTCTGGGTAAAATTGAAATCTGTTTAGTTTATTAATCGTGTACCTTCAAAGTGTTCTTTTTAATTTGCTAAACAAAAATGGTATTGTCAGAGAGGCAGCATATCGAAGTCTTGATATTGTTGGGATGTGGGTATAGAATGCGGAGTCAAAGTGAAGTGAGTACTTTATTTAATGCAAAATATCCGGAAAATCACATTTCCCAGGCTACTGTGAGTAAGATCTTACACAAATTTGAAGAACATGGTACAGTGAAGGACTTGTCCAGAAGTGGCCGGCCACATGTTTTAGACGAAGATCAAAAATTGGACATTGCCGTATCTCTGCAGGAAGATCCACATTTGTCAACGGTTTCATTAGCCCAAAACAATCCTGCGTCTAGTCGTACGATTGGGAGGTTTTTGAAAACAGAAAAATACCACCCATATAAGGTATATCTTGTCCAAGAGCTCTTGGAAGATGACTATGATAGGCGTTTGCAATTTTGTGGGGAAATAATGAGGCGATGTGACGAGAATAATGGGTTTCCACTGAACATACTCTTTTCGGACGAAGTTACTTTTTATTTAAATGGAGTAGTTAACAGGCACAATTATCGATTCTGGAGTCAGGAAAACCCACACTGGATATGCGAAGCTCATACGCAGCGTCCTCAGAAAGTAAATGTATGGGCAGGCATCATCAACAACAGAATATTAGGGCCATACTTTTTTGAGGGAATTAGTGCCTGCTTTAGCTGTTATGTTTCCCAATGAAGCAGATCCAGATATCCCTACTGAAACACTTTGGTTTCAACAGGACGGCGCCCCCACATTTTGGTGTTAACGTCAGAGAATATCTCGATGAAATATTTGCAGGACGCTGGATTGGATGACGTGGTACAATTGAATGGCCGCCACGATCCCCAGACTTAACGCCATTAGATTATTTTTTGGGGATATCTGAAAGACAAGGTTTATCAAAATAGGCCGGCTAATATTGAAGATCTAAAAAACAGAATTAGAGTGGAATCACATAACATACCGGCTGAGGCCATTCGGAATTCCGTAGACGGATTTTACCATCGCCTAGGAGCCTGCCAAGTAGAGAGTGGAGGGCATTTTCAGCATCTGTTAGGTTAATTCACCCGTAGATAGCACTAAGTAGGTATTTCTAACTTTTTTGTTTTTAAAAGAGATTTTTCTCATTTCCTGGTAACCACATAAGTAAAAAAAAAGAAAAGGTATGGTCAAATTTCATTTTTCACGAGCTTCTCAGTGAGCCCATACACGACATAGGTTTGCATTTGAAAAAAAAGTTGGTGAGGGTTGTAGCTAAGGGGTTGAAAAAAAATATTTCATTTTATTGCCAAAAAATGCGTACAATTTAAAATCAATTGACGTGTTTCAGCGTTTTTTTCCTAAGTTACTGGTTAAAAAGATATTAATTTTATTCCGGACTTTTGCGCATCCCTGTATAACATATAACATTACCGCAAATAATTTTTTTTTATCTTGGGACAGTTCATGAAGGCTGAGGCCTTCCTGCCAAAGGAGGAATTATACTGGCCAACTCTTGAGCGAAATCCGTAAAAATACCTACAAAAGAGCGACAGATCCTTTCCATCTCATCGGTGGGCAAGAGAAGGAAGCTTTTCTGTAAGTGTGAGATCATTAATAAGACAAACAGCTCTTCTCTGAATGGAGTCAAGAATGCTAGGTGTTGTAGAAGACGCCATTCCCCAGAGGTGAGAACAAAATTTTATAGATGGTCTGATCTGGGATACATACAAAGTTTACAGATTAAAAGGAGAAA
>JAHBCN010021415.1:0-14248 GCA_019359885.1 Listronotus oregonensis | reverse complement strand
GCGACTCAAAGAAATTAAGTGTTTCGCGTGTATAACGCGTTCTGAATATTTTTACATTTATTTGCATGGACAAAAAAATTACAAGCCCTTTTTTAAATTTTTATTTGGGGAAAATGCACTTGCTGCTTTTTATAAGGTACATTATTTATTTCTATTTTTTTAGTTATACGGATAAAGCAGAAAACCGAATTTCCTTATTACAAGACGTGAACGAAATTTTTTTCATAATTTTGTAACAAAGTATATAGGGTTTTTTCCCCCTTTTTGGGACTATACAGTGTGTCCCAAATTGGTGGGAATGTATGGGGATCCTGGAAACCACGATAGATAGAAAATCGGTTAAATGGGAAAATTTTGGGGACAATTATGTTAAAAAACTAATCTCGTTTACTACATGATTTTTTTTTTTGGTTTTTTGGGGGGAAATTTTTAAAAAAAACCTGAAACATGCATTTTCGAAAATCGGCCATATTTTTTTATAAGTAAAATTTTTTTTCAAATCTAAAAAAAATTTTTTTCAAAGAAATTTTTTTTTTGTAGAATATGACAGTGTGGTCAATTTTTATTTTAAAACGTTTCGGGTTTTTAGAATCATCATCAACTTTGTTTTTTCATATCCCCCCAAAAATTGGGGGATTTTTACGCAGCCAAATAATTTTTTTTATTCTGATTTCAACAATGTATAACATGTTATATGGGGGAGAAAATTTGGAAAAAAAGTTTTGTTCCCAAAAAAAAAACCCCGGGAGCCAAAACCCAAAAATTAGTGGGATTTTTAATAAAAATCTTTTCAAAAACCTTTTTTTACGATTTTTTTTAGTGGTCGAGAGTTTTTTTATTTAAAAAAAAACCCAAAAAAAAATCGGTTTTAAAAAAAACACGTATTTTAACTTCTCCACTGCTCTATCTTTAATAATATTCATGCTATCAATTAAATTTTTTTTTTTTTAGTTAAAAAAGTAGACACAATAGCGCTTCAAACAACGTCCCACTTGAAGCTGATTTTTTTTTTTTTAAATTTTTTTTAAAATAGTACGAAACTCAAAATTGTTTTTTTAAAATAGCGTAATTTTAGGCAATCAAAAAAAAAGTTTATTATTGAAAATTTATACATACATGCTGCGTACAAATTGTAGCTAATTTTAAAAAAAAAGTTTTTAAAAAAAAATTTTTTTAGTTCCCCCTTTTATAGTATTGAGTCAGTAATATTTTTTTAACGGCCAAAGTCATATTTTTGCGCGTTGGGGCTTAGCGAGCCGGCCGACAAAAAAAGATTTAAAACGGTCCGGTGGAAGTGGAGTAGGTACTTAAAGTTGTATCAACAGGTTTAAACGCAATAAAAGGGGCTGCTTAAGTTGTTTAGAAAAAAAAAAATTTAAATATCCGAAACAGGTGGGTAGATTTTTAAACCCATATAAAAATATCAATCATTGTTATTAATTACCCACCTAATAAGTAGGTTATTTAAATTTTTTTTTTTTATTGGTTGCGGGAAAAAGAAAACCACTCACGGGATTCGTTATTTTTTTGATTATACATTCAAAACTTCTTTTTTTTTTAAACATTTTTAGAAAAAAAAAATTCGGATGCTTTGTGCCTTTTAATTAAATTTGAGAAATATAAAAATACATTAAATATAAACGGGGAGCTTCGTTAAACGTTTTTTTAAACAGGAATATATAATTTTTTTTCCATATAAAGAGATGATACGAAGCTATTCTTTGACATGTCTGAATACTGCTTGAATAAGCAATGTTGCCAGACTTTTTGTAGGGTTTTTTATTATTGAAAGTTGTTTTTTTATATAAAAAACTAACCAGAACTAACAAACAACAACTTTCAAACTATGATCTAGTTCTGGTTAGTTCCGGTTAGGTTTTCCTCGATAAATTGTAATTTTTTTTATTATAAATACGCCGTTCTGGTCGGTCATGATTAGTGCTGGTTAGTTAAGGCGGCTTTTTTTTTTTCCCCAATTATATTTGTAACTGGCTTGAAATTCAAATATTTTTGATTTAATGAAAATTATCCTTATGGTAAGGGCAAAGATTTTTATTATAAATTAATAATATTTCCATTTAGCAACACTGTAAACGTCTTGAAGCGATGCATGAATTTATTACATGTAAACCGTAAATAGTTAAAATAAAATGTCAAATAATGACAAATTTTTAGAATTTTTATTGCGCTTTTCTTGGTGAAAACTACATCATCCGCTTTTTTTTCCTTAAATAATAATAATTAAAGAATATTTTACATTGCAAATTTAAAAATCGTCCAATTCCGTGGGTGTTTTTTTTTTTCAGACCCAAAAATGTAATATGTAAGTAGTTATTTAGGCGCTTCATTAGTAGCATTTTACGTAAATTTAACCCCGTTCTGCCTTAAAATCTTTAATAATGATATTGCAGGAACGAAATTTACCCCCTTACAACTTTTTTTGTTCTTCTTTCACACAAGTACATTTTGGAAATTAATTTTGGGGGTTTACATAAAGCCATTGCACTACGTATTATGGCAGCAGCTCTTAATAAAGTTTAAATTTTCGACATTTCGTTGGGAAGTAAAAGATCTATCTGAACATCACTACCAATACTCCCCAGAAAAGGTACATATTGTCGAATTTTTTTCGTGTAGGTTCGGAAACCGTTTTCCTATTTTTGTGCGATATTATGTTTCTTTCAGAGATGTAGTGACTGTAACATAATTTATGATTTTCTCATCAAACGCAAATAAATCTTTATAGCCACGTAATTTAGATATCATATTAATGTCGTTTCTATTCCTGGCAGCTTTTTTTACTTTTTTGATAGGTAGCTTTTCTACTACCTAAAAAAATTCAGTACTATGTAAAAAAATAAATCCCCCAAACGGGGGTTTATAAGGATAAAATTGAAATTCGTATTTTGTTTCAGTACAAAATATAAACTAATATAAAGGTACCAACTATACTATGAAGGTACCTAATAATATTTAAATTACTTTTTTTAAAAGATTTTTTATATAACTTTTCTTCTTTTTTTTTTTTACTATTGCTGCAAAAAAAAAAAACATTTTTTTAATATTAAAACTATCGCATTTAAGTTTAGTGTCACAATAATTTGAAGGACCGGCGCGGCGAAAATGTCTGATTGCAAGTTATGATAATAGTTTTGAGAATCTATGTAAGTTTTACGACAGTCTTTAGGATATTTTATTTTAATTTTGCCATTTAAAATATCATCTTTTTGACAAAATTTTTTTTTTCTAGATTGTCCTGCCTTTTTTCAGCACTTAAAGTAATGATAAAAACCCCCCTTTATTCTATTTTAGGGTTTTAAACCCTTTTTTGGGGCCCCGGAACAAAAAAATAGTTATTATTGTTTTTTTTTAATAAGAAATTTTTTTTTGCGGATCGAAAATTGTCCGCGGACTAGTAAAATTTCTCCGCGGACCACTTGTGCCATGGTGGTCGCCCGACCAGCGGTTGAGAATTTTTTTTCCCCCGGGCTTTGTAAAACAGATTTGTATCCATCATACACAATTTTCTTACAAAAAATTCCCCTTCATTTTTTTTAAAATTTAAATACATACAGCACACTCTAAATTTCGACAACCACCACTACTAATGTATTACTTAACTACGCTATCCGCATGCGGGGCTATTGGGTCCCGAAAACTTTTTTTACGTCTAAAAAAAAAAACGCTGTTGCCAAACGATACGCTCTGGGAAAAAAATTTTTTTTTTTAAAAACTTTTGTTATTATTTGGCTATATTTTCTTCGCTGCATGTATGAAAATATTTTAAAAAAATAAAAAAGTTTATCGATTGGTAAAAAAAATTTCAATACCAAAAAAAATTTATTTTTAGTTTATATGATTTTTAGAGGAATGAAAGTGCGAATTGTGCCCAAACTATTTATAAGGTTAAAAGCGCTACAGTGTGGGCTTTAATTTGACAAAAAAAAAAATTTGGGATCTTTGATAGTTTTAAAGTTATGGCGGTGGAAACAAAAAAAAATCAATTTTTTTATAAGTAAAAAAAAAACACTTTTTTTTAAATTTTTTAAAAATTCGAGCCCACAAAAAAATGTCGTAAAATACGATTTCATGTGCCCGGTGACATACTCAAAAAAACCCCAACAGGTTTGATCGGGCCCACCCCAAAAAAAAAAAAACGACACGATAGACTTACGGAATCGCTCCACCAATAATTTAAAAGTTTATAACCTCATTTATTTCAAAAAACAAATATTTTCTTAGTTGGCCTCGATTCCGGCAAACGTCATTTTTTTTTTGTAAACAATAAAATATTAGTAATTGTCAAAATAGATAAGCTGAACAGATATTTTACAGAAATGAGTTTCGTGAACAAAGCGTAACAAGTTAATTAAAACAAGTAAAAACAAAAACAATGAAAAGTGGCTAAAGTAATATTCCTAATAATATGGAGATGTAAATTAACGACCTCAAATTTAAAATGTTGTCCATTTCTCTCAACATATTTACGATATTTTTTTTAAAAATTTTCCAACTACCCTATGAATGGTTGACTTGGGTATGTAAAATTCTCTATCAACATCTCGTTGTCGATTTTTTTCAACGTACTTCTTAGGTCGTGGTTTTTTAAAACTTCTAAATTCAAGCAAATTTGTAACCAGTTTTCAAAAGTATGTTAGTTTAGGATGCTGCCTTTCGGAAAATTGTCAAATACGTTTGCGCATTTTTTTTATTGTTTGGAAAAATTTATCAATTTTTTCTTAAAATAATTAACCATTTTAAAAAGTTGAAAAAATTGTAATAACTCCCGAGCTAACTTGAAATGACGCTAGATGACATTCGCCGGAATCAAGGCCAACTGAGAAAATATTTTTTTTTTAAGAGATGAGGTTATAAACTCCAAACTTTAACATGTTCACATTGTTGAAATCAGAATAAAAAGCACTATTTGGCTGCGAAAAATCCAATAGGGGCCCAAAGAAAAATAAAGTTGATGATGATTCAAAAAAGAAACGTAGAAAATTTGACTACTCAGTCATATTCTAAAAAAGAGTTGCTTTAAAAGTTTTTACAGATTTGAAAAATTTTCACTTATAAGAAAAATTTCTTAAAAACCCCAAAAAAGATAAAACCATGTAGTAAACGAGATTAGCTTACTAACATAATTGCCCCAAAATTTCCCTATTTAACCGTTTTTTATCTTCGTGGTTTCCAAGATCCCCATACTTTCCCACCAATTTGGGACACACTGTAACTATCTGTCACCTACCACTTGTGGACATACATGCAGGGCACCATACAGGAAACGTTAATTGGGAAACTAAATGTGGGGCATTTACTGAAGGAACTTGAACCTGTAAATATAGGCGTACTTCACTATTTGAGTACCCCTAAAAGCACATTATTAACCCCTTAATTGGTATTGGCATACCCCCACATGGGGTAGCCACTGGCCTTTGGACTCACACTCTAAAGAGCCAACCCCCGGAGAACCTAAATATTTATACTTTAAATATCTTCATTGTTATCTTAAAGTAGTAATCTAACCTTACTTGGACTATGTATAACCTTACCTAGCACTTGTTAAAAAATAATGGTTTGCCAGTATATTGCTTTAAATATTCATCATTCACATTTTTGTTTTCTGCATAAAATTTTAGTTTTTTTTTTAATCAGCCTATCATATCCCTATATTCAAGTGTTTACGAGATATTCGCATTTAAATAAAAATTTAGAAGGGAAAAATCCGCTCATCTTTTAATGTTGTTTTACGTTTCTATGGTTGTAGCGGTTTTTTGAGAGTTGCATAATAAACATATATGCTATAGAGGTTATTAAAAATGTGAAAATGACAGTTTTATTCATTTGTAAAAAATTGCTTTCATCGTTTTTTTCTTGTTAAAGGTTTTACCTATTTCTAATGTGATATCTAATTACTTATTAATTATTACTATGGCTATTTTGTCACTCTACAAAAACCGCTAAAAAATATTTTGGTTTTTGCTGCGCTATATTTTGCGAACAACGATATGTATATAGGGTGTATCAAAAAGCCCGTACAAGGACAAAGTTAATTTTTTTAAATGACTCCCTATATTTTTTGTTAAATTTTTGTTATCTTTATCTAATAACTTATTAATTATTACTATGGCTGTTTTGTCACTCTACAAAAACCGCTAAAACCATAGAAAAGTAAAAAAACATTAAGAGATAAGCGTATTTTTTCATTCTAAATTTGTATTTAAATGAAAATATCTCGTAAACAATTGAACATAGGGATATGATATGCCAGATAAAATATCAGAATTTTTTAGAAAACAAAAATTTAACAAAAAATATAGGGAGTCATTTAAAAAAATTAACTTTGTCCTTGTACGCGCTTTTTGATACACACTGTATACATTACATTGTTCGCAAAATATAGAGCAGCAAAAACCAAAATAGTTTTGTATAAAACATTTTTTCCAATTTAAATATTTAAAGCAATTAATGGGGGGTCCCACTTCACAGACTTACCCTATATACAGTGTGTCCTCTTAAGTTCGCACCATATGGGAAACTTTTTTATTATTAATTTTACGAAAAAAAGTTATTCCTCATAAAAAGTTCTGCATGGTCCAAAACCTAAAATGCAACCACCAGTTATTAATTTGTTTTAGTCGTATACGGGGTATATCAGAATATATTAATTTTGCTGAAGAATAAAGTACCTTTAATTTTGACAATATCAAAAATTGTTATTAAGAAAAGCTGATAAGAACTAAAAACTACTTTTAAATATGCATTTACATCCAATTATATGGAAAAAATCTTTTTTTCTTTTTTAACTACAATAACAATGTAAATGTAACTGTAGTTGCGTGAAATCCATAATGCACTGATAAACAAATGATTTCTTGATAGCAAGAATTGTTTGACAGTGAATGTCAAATAAAATTTGTTAACATGCCGGTGATATTTTTTGGCCAGCTAGGTCGCCAGATTTAACACAATTAGATTTTTTCTTATGGGGTTACTTAAAAGAAAAGGTATATCAACACAGGCTATTCACGAACGTAGAACATTTGGAAAGAATTATTACGGAAACAATTCAGGGTATAACTCCGAATATAATTAGAAATGTATTGAGGGAATTTTCTTCTAGAACGGAAACCTGTATTGTAAGAGAAGGCGGATACGTTGAAGCAATAGTGAATTATAAACTATTACACGCTTGTTACGCAATTTACATTATTAGTACTGTATTCTGTGTAGTTGATAATTATTGTAAAATAAATAATTTTGTTATTTATCAATTATTTTAATGCATCATCAAAATAATGCAACGTAGAGGTTAAAAGACGTAAAGGTTATCAAATGTTTAACGAATAAAGAGATAACTGATTAAAGTTTTCGATATTTAAAAAAAAAAAACTTTACTGTTGGGCAAAATTCATATTTTCTCACAAACCTCGTATACTACTGAAACAAATTGATATCTGATGGTTGTGTTCTAGATTTTAGAGCATGCAGAACTTTTTATAAAGAGTAACTTTTTTTCGTAAAATTAATAATTAAAAAGTTTTCAAATGAAACCAACTTAAAAAAAATGTTAAAAATAACAAAACTTGATTTTTATCATAGATAGGTGCAATTCGATATTTGAACGTACTTTTCAACTCTAATCAACTTTTCTTAATAACAGTTTTTGATATTGTCAAAAATAAAGGTACTTTATTCTTCAGCAAAATTAATATTTTCTGATATACCCCGTATACGACTAAAACAAATTAATATCTGGTGGTTGCATTTTAGGTTTTCGACCATGCAGAACTTTTTATGAAGAATAACTATTTTTCGTAAAATTAATAATAAAAAAGTTTTCCATATGGTGCGAACTTAAGTGGACACACTGTATATATATTTTTTATTTATATATATATATATATATATATATATATATATATATATATATATATATATATATATATATATATATATATATATATATATATATATATATATATATATATATATTTAAATTTTTTATTTAATAATTTTTAATTAAAAATTTTTTAAAAATTTTTAAAAAATAAAATAATTTAATTTTCGGTTAAAAAACATTTTTTTATAGCTTTTAAAATTTTCGGATATTAAGGGGTGTAAATCATCACATACAATTAATGACACTGTCTAACAGAAAAATCCCCCCTAAAAAAAAAATCGTGTGATTTGTAATATTTGGGCTTTTACTAATATACAACTAACCCTCAAATGTTTTTATTAGCCTCAGATTTCTCGGGAAAGGGGCTAGTAGAGGGGTAATAAATGGGCGCCCCCTTATTATGGACAGGTAGGTGGATCTATGCTTGAAATACCCTTTAGTCGTTATTTTATAATAATTTAGTAAACATCTGTTGTTTTTTTGATTGATAGATCTACGTGAAAAAAAAATGTCGACGCGAATTTGTGTTAATAAAGCTGATAAATTCTGTTATATTTGTGGCAAAGTTACCGCGAAGGCGTACCAAAAACCATATCTTCACTAGTAAAAAAGGCTTATGAACTGTATTGGGGATGTAAAGTTGGCGATCAAGTTCCGGGCCCCAAAAGTGTGTTGCAGTTCGTGTTCGAGAACTTGACGGGATGGAAAAAAGGTACGCATAAATCTATGCCATTTGCAGCCCAAAGGGTTTTGGGGAGGGAACCTCGTAATCACGTAGATGATTTTTTTTTTTGCATGACGAATATCAAAGGAACTAGCAAAACTAAGCGTAGCATTCAGATCCCAATTTCCCCGTCGCAATGCGACCGCCCCAAAAACATTACCCTTTCCCCCAAACCCCCTGAGAGTTACACGCTTGATTCGGAATCAGACTCTCGAAGATTCGCCAGAAGCCGGACCAAGCTACATCCCTAGTTCCATTGTTTCCCGATACACCTTTTTTCACTCAAGGTGAATTGAATGACCTTGTTCGTGATTGGCCCCCCCGAAAACAAAAGCGGAACCGGATCCCGCCTGCAGCAGTTGAACCTTTGGGAAAAAAAGGATTTAAAGGGTGTCCATCTACAAAAAAGGGAATCTACCACAATTTTTTTTGCAGCGGACGGTGATTTAGTATTTTGCCATGATATTCCTGGTCTAATGGTCGAACTCCCCTTACCAAAAAAGCCCGATAAATGGAGACTATTCATAGATTCGTCTAAAACAAGTCTAAAAGCTGTTTTATTTTAAAAAATGGAAATGAACATCCATCCGTTCCTATAGCTCATTCGGTAAATATGAAAGAAAAAATTACAATCTGAAGATGATACCAGATGTATAAAGTACGAAGATCACAAATGGAATATATGTGCAGTTTTGGGGAAATGGTGCGTTATTGACAGGAAAAAAATCAGGATACACAAAATACTGCTGCTTTTTTTGTGAGTGGGACAGCCGGGGCAAGAGACAAAAATTAAAATAAAGGTTTTTTTTCCCGGGAAAAAAGAAGTTGGAGTTAAAATTTACCCGAGAACCGTTAGTTCAGAAAAAAAAAAAATATTTACCTCCACTTCACATAAAGTTGGGGGTTGATAAAAATTTTTTTAAAAGCACTGGATAAAAACGGAAATGCTTTCAACTATTTAAAAGAGAAATTTCCACGTATAAGTAAAGGGAAAAAAAGAAGGAATTTTTTTGGTCCCCCAATCTTTAAAGATGCCAACTTCAGGACATTTTTACCATGAAAGACGGGCATGGAAGCATTTGAAAGGTTTTTAAAAAAAATTTTTTTGGAAAACCAAGTCAGAAAAAATTTCGTGAACTCGGGGGAAAACTGCTCACGGCCTATCATATTTTTGCAACATGTCCCTAAAACTTCACTTTCTCCATTCCCTTTGGACTTTTTCCGAAAATCTGGAGTTTATCGGGGGAGCATGGGGAACGATTTCACCAAGACATCGCATCGATAGAGAAAAAAAAATACTGGAAAGTGGAGCCCGGGTTAGCCGACTTTCTGGACCCCAATACGAGACACATCAGTCTTTCTTATAAAAAAAGGGAAAGTTCAAGGAAATGAATATTAAAATAAAATAACACTTTTTAAAAAGTTTATACTGAACATAACTGTTACTAAAATGTATCATACCTTTATTTTTTAAATTAATAAATCAGTATTAAAGTGAGTTTTTATTGAATTTTGTTAATATCAAAAAATGTGTCTCTCCCATTATTGAAGGTTTTTATCGAAAATCTGAAAGGGTCTGGGTTCAGCAGGCCAAAATATATAAAATCCAGCCACAATCAAAATTCCCCGGGGGGCAAAAAAGTTTTAGAATGTTTCAGTGTGATTATCTCTATAATGACGTCCCTATACATTTATTTATTAAATTTTATAATTTTTTAATCTTTTAAATACTAATAAACAAAACCTCGTATATACTGTATCATTTGCCTTAGTGACCATTGTACTATGTCGAAAATTTGATTATAAACATTCACTAATGTTTTCCGTTTATCTTCTGGCATATCTTTGCTTTTTAAGTTACTTCCCATGCTAAAATAAACAATACACATAAACATAAAATAATTTTGTTTTATTTGTAAAATTATTTTTGTCAGCAATTTTTTTAAAAAAATTTAAAAGTTAAATTTATTTCTATTTATCAAGTTAAAAGTACTTTTAAAATAGGTATAATTTTTCTGTATTGTATTTACGGTACCCTGTACATTCTGCAGTTAAAAGATTATTTAAAATCACTACATGTGTACAGTTATTCTGGCTTAATTTGTTATTTCCTAACAGTAATATAACAGATTGCCTATTTAGGATACCTATTATTTTTTTTTAAGGCGTTAAACAATTGATTTTTAAATTTACCCTGTATTTTTAGTTTACCCCAGAGCACTTTATAAGTAAAATAAGTTCATATACACAGTAAATATAAAAAGTTCTAGTATTATTTACTATTTAAATACAGTATATACTTAGCAAACCATTATTTTTTAAATAAGCAAGACACAAATTATCCAGCTCTAGCGGCTTCCCCTTTAGGTTTAGATTTTTGGGCAATTATAAAAATTGTTTTTTAAGGTCCCTAATAACATTTTAAAAATTTTGGGTTAACTTTCATCGCGGGAACCCATTAAAAGTGTGCATTGCCTTTTTGGGGTTGAAACTACTTAAAAAATTGCTGCATCAAACTCCCATTATTTCATCTTCTACCTCGGTTTACAAGCTAGGTGTCTTAGCCACGAGATAAATATTCTTAAAAGTAACTTTTAAAGAAAAAAAAATTAAAAAAGGAAAAAACTCTAACACACACAGCTACACAGCGATGCTCATTTCACGCCCTCGGAACCGTCAGAGGGACAACAAATAAACAGGACCACTTATAGTACAGGAAATGAGGCATTTTGGCTAGGAATTTTTTTGTCCTGCATGGATTTTCCTGAAATTTTTACAGAAGGTAGGGAATAGCTCAAGGATCAAGGTTTATATCATGCCGAGGTGTGCTTTTATCCTGGGGGTGGTTGCCACCCCATCTTGGGGGTGTAATTTTTTTATTAAATTTTAAATACAGAAGTCGATAAAGTAATTTTAAGTTAAAAATATTTCATACATTTTTTCGTTAAATTAAATTTTTTTTCGAGTTTTCCGATTGAAAGTGTTTTTCGACGAAAAAATCGACGTTTTTAATGGGTTTTTCAAGAATAATCTAAAAATATGATTTTAAAAAAAAATCCGTGGAAAAAAAAAATTGTGGGAAAAAAAAACAAAATTTTTTTTTTTTTTTTTCTTTACAACCAATACAGACCGAGCTACGGTTTTTAATGGTTATTTTTTGCTGGGGGAAAAAGTTTGCATTTTTGAAGAAAAATATATGGTTTTTTTTTAAAGTATTTTAAAAAGCCTTTTTTTTAAAAACAAAAAGAGTTTTTAGAAAAAAAATTAAGCGAGTTATGATAAGAAAAGGGGTCGGTAGTTTTTTTTTTCTAAAAAAAGATAATTAAAACAACCCCAATTTCCCTCTTAATTAAAATAGATCTGCCCCCATCTGCGATTTTTTTATATATGTATTGTTAATTATCCTAGAATTTTAACCAAATTAAAATGTTAATTTTAGAAAATTGGGAGTTAAAGAAAAAACGATTTTCCGCAATTTCGTAGAAATAGCCATTTTCTTCAAAATAACCCAACAATACTAGAGATACGAAAAATTGGGGCCCGAATTATAATTTTTTTTATAACAAAGACTTTTCATGTTATATATTTTCCTGTACAAAAATATTTGGCCAGATAGGCCGTTTAAAGCCTCTATTTACGAGCGAGCACCACCTTATTCTACCCTTTTTTAAATACCCCACCCCAAAACTAGGGATAAAAAGATTTAATTTTATAGTTGTAGCTTTTTAAAACCCTTCAAAAATTGTTTTTAAAAAATTTCTATCATTAAAATTAAAGGAGCTATGTTTAAAAACCAATCAACTTTTTTTCGAAAAATTGAATAGAACATTCGGCATAATATTTATAAAAAACCTTAATTGCTATAATAAGGGTTGATTTTTTTTAAAAAGGCGAAAAAATTTCGAAATAAAATTATACTTATTTTAAGCAACAGCATTCTAAAAGTAAATCACATGGTAAATTGATTATTTTTTTGGGGAAATATATTTTTTTTTTTAATTTAAGCTCTAACAAGGGTTGATTTTTAAGGGTTGAAAATTTTAAAATTTATAAAAAAATCATTAATCAACTAATCCAAACCAACATTTACCTATCTTGGATTAAAAAAAATTCTATAAATTTTAATTAGGGGGAGTTCTCACCCTTTAAAAACAAACAGCACACATCACCATGAAATAGAATTTGAAGTAAAGGGTAAGAAGCGCCTTATTATAAATTTTTTGCAAATCGATGCAGGACAAAAAAATCCGAGGTTTTGCCATTTTTTAGGATTATTTCCGGGACTATAATTATGTGTCATCAAATATAATTTGTAAAAAAAATTTTTTTTTTGTTAATCTCATAATACCATAACTTAACCTTCAAATAACCAAAGGTTGAGTTATGGTAGTTAAATATTTATTTAACCGGTAACTGTAAAAAAAAAATTCTACAATAAAAGCGTTATTAAATAATTTTAAAATAAAAAAAAAGTTTGTAATTTCGTTATTAAGGGTGATTTTTAAGGGTTGAAACGTTACAAATATAATGTTAGATATAATTCACAACATAAAAATAGATTTATTCTACATATTTAGCAATAATTTTAATTTACAAAAAGGCTATTTCTACGGTTTTTTAATTTTTAGCATAAGGGGTGGTTTTTACCCCCTAAAAATAAAAAGCACACCCTAAGCATATATAAACTTTGATCTAGAGGGTGAAAGCAACTTAATTCCAAATTTTCATAAGAATTAAAACTGTACAAAAATATCCGGAGGTCAAACACTTTTTTTCTCCCCATCCACTGTACTATTAAAAAGAAAGACGTTTATGAGAAGTTTAAGGAAATGTGTAATATAAAATTAAGTCAAAAGATGTAAATTAAAACATATAACTGCTTAAGTGTTACAAATAGTTAATGAACTGAAAATTTAAAATACAAAAATAACGAAACTATTCTTATTTAATTCTAACAGTGAAATGTAACTTTGGCAAAAAAACGTGTTATGCAAGACCACATTTGACAAAATGTCATACTTCATTAATTTTTGCGTTCCGCCATTACCAAATTTAAACAGTATAAGAACCTTCTTCTTGGGAAAGGACAGAAATAGTTTATGTAAATGACAAAAACTAGTGTAATGTAACGAGCCATTAATACAAAATCATTAATGAAAAACAAGAAAAAAATCAATTAAAGTAGTTTGAGTTTGACAAATCTCTCAAATTAAGACTCATGTTGTTTTAAAATGTTGTGAATTGCTAAATAAAAAGCAATGTTACCCAGAGGGCAAGATTATACGAGGTGTTGCACATATTTTTTATTTGCTTAAAATAACTCTGTACCCAAATGACACTTCAGCCAATTTTTTTTTATATTCAATTTTATAACAGAGCTATAAGTACTTAAATTTCAAATATAAAACCTTGGTACAAAAACGATATTGACGCCACGAGCAGTGGCGCAGCCAAGGAGGGATTTGGGGATAAATTTCCACCCATAAACCATGTTGTTTAGCATCTACAGGAAAAGAAGAATTATTATTGATAAAGTATTTAAGGACATAGCTAAATAATGACGACGGTTAGACTTTGTTTTATAATTAATTTTTAATTTTTGGTTTTTAAGCCCCCCCATG
>JAHBCN010021414.1:0-14177 GCA_019359885.1 Listronotus oregonensis | reverse complement strand
TTAGTGTTTTACACAAGGACAACTTTGTTTTCTGCTTTAATTTTTTAGCAAACACCAAAAACAAATTTAAATAATTTGTCGGTGGTTAATTAATTTTACATCCTCCAACCAAAATCACGCCAGCCGCAATGCAATTATTATTTGTATTACATTGGCTGGGAACGTTATAAAATTAACGTCTGCTCGCTCGACGCCCCTCCAAGCTGCATAAAACTAAAATTGCAGTAATTTTTAAAGGCCAAATAGTACGCGTGTGCAGATTGTAGCAAGAAAAATCTTTCGCAAGATATTTTAAACTTTAAAAACACCTTTGCAAATTAACTATACTGAGCCATTGAAAAACATGCCCTCAGTGTTATTCCATACTTACCCATAGACAGAAATAAACAACTTTGTAAATTTACATAAAGTCTAGTCGAGAAGTGTGTTTCCTGCGAAAAATAGTTAAAAGGCTTCGGAAAATATAAGCGAAAGCTCATTCGACGCGGAATGCAATTCTGAGAAAGGCGTTTTGAGAATTTTTTCTGTTAATAAAAATTGCAATTGTTATTAACAAAAAACAAAAAAAAAGGCATTTTGATTTTTGATGATTACTAAAAAACCATAAGAGATAGCGAAAATTGCAAAAAAGATCCTTGAGGAGAAGGAAATTTTCAATAAAAAAGTCCCAACTCCCGAAGTTCTATGTCCATTATTTATAATTTTAATTTAACGCTGAAAATAGGCCTTCGCGCGACATTTTCGGTTGCGTGCTCGACGTCAAAACCGAGTACATCACACTAAATATTTTTGTAGGGTATTAAATATTAACTAAAAAATTTTAAAATATGGTGTATTCAGAACACTTAAAAATATTTATTTCCGTTAAAAATTTAACTTAAAGTCAGTTTTTCAACAATTTGGACAATTGTCAATTAACAAAATTGTTTTGAACTTCCGTCCTCATGGTACATTAAAAAAAAATGCTTAAAAAATTGTAATATAAATTTTTTATTATCAACGAAGCATTATCTATCCATCTATCTATCTATCTTAGCATGGTAAGTTCCCTTGCTGGGGTCCTGAGCACTGAGGCCTAAGCCCATTATGCTCTACACCGACCCCTAAACATACACAGGTTCCGTCACCCGGTACTGTCCCTTATGTATGCATTCCTTTTTCACTAATATGGCGCTGTCATTTTGCTTGCTAGAGAACCAATTTTCTCACTAGTGATGCGAGTTAGTTGTAGAAATCTTATGTTATTTAGGTCCAGTCATACCTTTCTTAGACATTTCTCTCTTATGTGCCCTAGTGCTGGGCAATATCTAAGTATATGTATAGCGTCCCCTCTTTCCTCTCCACACCATCTACATGTACTTGTCTCACTTTTTCCTATCTTGTTGAGATAGTGTCTGTTTCTACAATAACCTGTCAGTATGCCTGTCAGGTTTCTCATTTGCACCCTTTTAAAGTCCTTTATGCTCATCGGTAGGTCCTTCCATAGGTCTTTCCAATAACAGCCTTTGATTGTCTGGCATTTGTCTTTTTCCAGTTCTTATCGAACCGTTTCTCTAGTCATGTTGCCATCTCTGTCATATCCGTGTTATAAGAGATTCCCACGGTATATTCAGGTCCATTGTCCTCAGCTCCCAAATTGGTGAGTTTGTCAGCCATTTTATCCCCCGGGATCTCTTTGTATTCAGGGACTCATTGCAGGGAGACTCTGGTGGTTTTCCTTAGTTTATAAATTGCTTTCCGACATCTATTGATTTTGTTAGCCCCGACCCTCTATCAGTACATATGGTTTTTTTTCCCCATCTTCTATTATGGCAGATTCTTGGTTTCATCCCATAACTTCCGCCTGAAATACGGTTGCATATTTTCCCATTGGTTCATAATACTTGTAGTTCGTCTTTTCTACATAGAAACCGAAGTCTGTGCGACCTCCTTTTCTCGAACCATCTGTATAGATAACTGTTTCTTTACTTGGTGTCCCATAGCGTTTGTAAAATGAAGCATTAACATTTTTTAAACTTTTATGGCGTGATCTTGTTAGGTATTTATACGGGTTGTCCCAGAATATGTGGGCAATCTCTCAAAATCTAATAGAAAACCTACAAATATTATGACAAGTTCCCATAAACTTTTTTCCATGACGCTCCCCTACGGAGATACAGGTACACAACGGACGCCCCTGGAAATCGTTTTTGTTTCAATACCTTTTGTAATTTAATATATTTTTTAATAAAATAGTAACTAGATAAGTATTTTTAAAATGAACTCATTAAATCATATTTGGCTTATTTAGTTTGCCAGGGACATTTCATTAAAATATCTAAAGTGGTATTACAGATAATAATAAATGATTTATTTTTAAAAAATTTACCACCCTGTATCTCAAAAATAAAGACGTTTAAGACATACGTTTATAAAAATTTTTTTTTTAAAATGGACCCAAAAATTGTCTTTAAAAATTGACGTACAATTGAAAAACCCTTGTATAATTTTAAAAAAAAATTAGCAGACATGATTTTTAAATTTTCCCGTAAACAGTTGATTTATCGATGTCAATAAAAATATTTTTTTATTTTAAGGTTAAAGTACCCAAAAATAATATTGTTACCCTTTTCATACAGGGTGTTAAAAAATGGCTATTTTTGTGTCAGAGGTAGTCAGCCCCACTAGTAACCATCATATTAAAAATATTAAATTACGCCTGTATTTTAAAAGTTTTTAAAAAAAAAAACATTTTCAGGGTCGCCCTTATGACCTGTATTTCCAGGAACTCGTGGGAAAAAAATTTTAGGGAAACTTGTCAAAAATTTTTTTGTTTTTCTATTAGATTCCGAGGTTGCCCCAATATCGGGAAAATTTTAAAAAAATACAATTTTTTGAAAAAAGACAATTTTGTTAATTTTGTCATACTAGTTAAAAAAATAACTATAAGTTAACTTTTTAGCGGAAATAAGTTCTTTAAAGTTCTTAATACACTTTATTTTTTTAAAATGTTGAAGGTAATATTTAATACCCCAAAAAAATATTTAAGGTGTGGGTTCCCTTTCCCCGCGGCCGTCGCATGCGACTCCGCAAATAAAGGCCGCCGTTTTGGTGGTTTCTTAGGGCCGCGGTCAAAACCCCGATAGCAAAAATTATTGTAAAGGGAATTTTTTGGTAAGGTCGGGTGGATGATCAAGCAATATATTTATTATTGGAAGAAAAAAAGGGGGTGACGAAATAAAAATTAAACCCCAAACATAGAATGCCCCTATAAACCAAGATTTCAGCAATGACGCGATGAGGGTTGTTATACTAATTAATAAATCGACATCTGCAACAGGATGAAGAAAATTTAGAAAATATTTTTACTGAATAAAAAGAGTTTACTTTTTTTCTTGACTTAATAAAAGACGATATAAAGTCCAAGCCAGACAACAGAGTTGAATATCCAAAAACCCCCAAAAGGGAAAAAATTAGCCATTGTATTAAGCTAAATCTGTAAAAAGGGTGTACCAAATTCGAGTCTTTTTATTAGGATCGGGGGAAACTTAAAGAGATGAGGTGGGTTTTAAATAAAGGGGGCAAATTTTGGCAATATGATGCTAATAAAAATGCCACCTTGAACTTTAAATTTTCGAATACTTATTTTTGGGAAAAAAAACCAAATTATTCGCGATTTAGTTTTTATTTTTTTATAATTTTATTTGAATGGATTAACAAAATAATTTTTACTTTCCATTGCTATTTTTTTCTGTTCTACAAGATAAAATTATTAGATTTATCCCACCGACTTTTTGGGCTTTGAGCGGGCCATCATCAACTTTTTTTTATATGGGCCTGGTTTTTTTTATTATGTATTTTGGGGAGCTATAAAGTTCCCAAAACCAATAATGTATTGCACTTATTCAAAAAATTTATATTAAGGGCCATTTTCATAGAAACCATATATTAAAAGCCATACAATATATTTTTGGGGGATCTTAGGAAAACATTAAACTGTTTTTTTTTAATAAGTGCGAAACATAAATTGGATTTGGGATTTTTAAATGCTCTTAAAATACGTAATAAAAACCCGGGAACCTCTTTTAAAAATAAATTTTCCCAATTTTTTAACAATTAAAAAAAACACCAGAATTTCACACAAAACAACACAAACAAAATATCAGTCGCAGACACGACTGCGAACCCTTTTTTTCCCCCCCCCCCCAAAAAACCCCCAAAAACCCCCCCAAAAAAAAAAATTTAAAAATTTGGGGGGTTTTGGGGTGGGGGGCCCCCCGGGGGGGAAAAAATTTTTTTTTGGGGCCCCCCAAAAAAAAAGGAAAGGGGCCCCCCTTTTTTTAAAAAAAATTTTAAAAAAAAAAAAACCCAAAAAATTTTTTCCCCAAAAACTTTTTTAAAAAAAAAAAAAAAATTTTTTTTTTTTTTTAAAAAAAAATTTTCCCCCCCCTTTTTTCCCCCAAAGGAAAAAAAATTTTTCCCCCTTTTCCCGTTTTCCCCCCCTTTTCCCCAAAAATTTTAAAACCCCCAAAAAAATTTTTTTGTTTAAAAAAATTTTCCCTTTTTTAAAATTTTTTTTTCCCCAAAAAAAAAAAAAAAAACCCTTTTTTTTCCCCAAAAAAAAAGGGTTGTTTAAAAAGGGGGGGGGTTTTTTTTTTAAAAAACCCGGGTTTTTTAAAAAAAATTTTTTTTTTAAATTTTTCAAAGGGGGTTTTTAAAAAAAACCCCCCCCCCTTTTTTTTTTTTGGAAACCCCTTTTGTTTTAAAAAATTTTTTTTTACCGGGGGGGCCCCCCCCCTGGGCGGGAAAAAAAAATTTTTTTTTGGGTTTTTTTTAAAAAAAATTTTTTTAAAAAAAATTTAAAAAAAAATTTTTTTTTTAAAAAAATAATTTTTAAAAAAAAAAAAACCATTTTAAAAAAAAAAAAATTTTCCCCGGGGGAAAAAAGGGGAAAAATTTTTTTTTTTTGGAAAAAAAAAAAAAAAAATTTTTTTTTTTTTTTAAAAATTTTTTTTTTTGGGGGAAAAAAAAATTTTTTTAAAAAATTTTTTTTTAAAATTTTTTGTTTAAAAAAATTTTTTTAAAAATTTTTTTTAAAAAAAAAAAAAAAATTTTTTTTCCCCGTTTGGAAATTTTTTTAAGGGAAAAAAAAAAAAAATTTTTTTTTTAAAAAAAAATTTTTAAAAAAAACACACTTTTCGACTAGACTAAAAGTTTCAGATGCATCAAAAGGAAACTGTATATTAGCTTAAAAATATATATTTGTCCTTCATTCCGATACGCCCATGTTTACCTTCCATCAAAAAGGTAACCAGAGCCGTGTTTCAAGCGTAAACTCTATTCCTGTAATGCAAACAAATCAGGAGTTGTTTTACCTGGAAATAGGTCTTTTTCCTTTTCCTGTTAAATGGTAACGCGCCATAAACCGACTGATTGCATTTTCCACCTGGTGAATTTAAAACAATTGTAGTTTCGACAGAAGAAATTTTAAACGCTAAATGGGTTGTGGAGTAATTTATAATGGAAGATTTTCGTTTATGTACAGGGTGAAGCCTTTTAAGAGATTTTTTACTGTATTCAGGCGCGGATCCACCCCTTAAAATGGGTTCTTGGCAAAGCCACCCAAATTCGGCCAAATGCGAGTCGGAGTACGCACTCACTCATGAACAACACTTACCTACGTTTTAAACGATTTTTTAATTTGATATTTTTTTATCTTCAAATGATAACATTGATAACAAACTAAATTAAACACCATTTTACATGAAATAACTATCAAAAACTAGCAACGTGTCCCGGCTTCACACGAGTGGACATTTATTTTTTATAGCTTGTGTTACTCACAATCAGTAAAAATGTGGTATTCTAACGGTTTAAAAAAACTTTAAAATTGGTTTAATATTTTTTGAGTATATTTGTTACAAACATTCAAAAATACAAATCTTTTACTGTTTATAATTTTATAGTATAGTATACAGGGTATTAGGGAAATTGACCGAATCCTTCATACCAGTATGAAGTCTATGCTCTAAGTCTATGGATTTAGAGTCATCAATCTAAGCAACTTTCCCAAAGAAACCATATACCAGAAATAAAAAAAAAAATACTTGCATACAAAGTAAGCATCCGCAGTAGCAGCTTTGTATAGAAAGTCCAAATTTTTTATTTTTATTTCCAGTAGGCACATGGTTGCTTTGGGAAACTTAAAGAGTAAGCTGAGTTTGCACGTCGTTGTCGTGGTTGGGCCCAGAAGGATCTTTTGGAACATGCGCTAGAGTTGCTGGATATCGGCAACTCTTGTTGTTAGCGTATGGAACGGGATCCGAAGCTAAGACGAACACAAGACTTAACTCAAGGTATTGGCATACCGTGCTGATGAATGAATGACATCCTGTGTCTTAAACAAGTATCTCCAACGGTGCTTTTGAGATACAGGGCGACCTCTCAGAGTATTGTAAGGGAATATATCTTGACCACCCTGTATTTTCAAAAAGACTATCTGTTGCACAAAAAAAAACCTTTTAGCACAATGTGGAAAATATAACTTTATAGGGGGATAAGGGTTTCTAAGATAAACAATAATCTGAAATATATTTTTATAACGTTCCCAGGACTTAATTTGTCACATCCTGGAATTAAGTAAACATCATAAATAGTAACCAAATATTGTTCGAGATATAGAAATTCACAGAACCACCCTCAACGTTGTTTATGGTTCGGGAAAAAGAAGGTACACAAGTGTCGGCAAATTGACCACCCCGCCTGGCTCATTATTTTTGTTAAACCGATTTTACCATTATGAAAAACAAAATAATATATAGGAAGACTCTGTTTTTGTAGCGTATTAATTTGATTTGTGAAGTAGTTTCGTCTTATGATTTTTTTTACCTATGTAAAACAACAAGAAAGAGAAAAATCCTAAACTTACGATAAATTTCATATAGGTTTTTTTCTAATCATAGACGGTATAGGAATTAGTAGAATAGATTACTATAAAGTATTTTATAAAAAAAATAAATAGACTTGAATTTAATGTTCAAGTCTATTTATTTTTTTTTATAAATAAATAAGGATTTAAAAATTAAATGAACCCCGATTTAGAACCACTCGCGCCCTCTAGTTCTAGGAGGTCAAAGTGTGCAATAAGGCGTAAAATAGGAACCACGCTAACAGGGCGGGATTACAGGGTTAATATTCCTGTTTAATTGGTGGAAAAGGGCCTAAGCCAGGGACCACGCGAAATCAAGTGGGGATCTATCAGGGAAGGACGGATAGGTTTCATGGAATTTAAAAATTATTATTTGAGATAATTACAGTCTGAACCTCATTATAACGTGTTGTGTTTTACTCGTGAGTTCTCTGTTCAGAGGGTTTTGATCTTGAACATTTTTCTTATTAATTAAATTCTTTTAAAAGACAAATAGATTGAATATTTAAGGGAATTTCACTAAGGGTATCCTTCTTAAGGGAAAGGGTTTATTATCTTTTGTTTTTTTAAAGTACAGGGTGGCCGGCCATATTTTGACCCATTTTAATCGAGAATAACTTTGGAACAAATAAAGGTATCAAGATGCGGTTTTTGCAGATGCACTTATATTTCTTTAAAGTTTATTCTCGTACCTTCACGATTTTATTGTAACATTCCATTAGCTCAAAAACAAAATGGCCGATTTTCCATTATAGGACAACTATGTTATTTTAAATGGAACACCCTGTATATGTTTCTATATTTTCAAAATTTAATCTTTTCCCTTTAAAAAAATGTAACACAAGCTATGGTTATCTCAAAAAACAACGTATTTATTGACCTTCGAAAAATTGACTGCATGTCGACCAACAATATTATTTAACAATTAAAATTTGCTTCATATGTTACAAAAAAAAAAGGGTCGCCAAAGGTTTAGGTTATTCACAAAATAATACTTACAATAAGGTTACATTACTTTTTAAAAACTACTGTAAATGTTGAAAATGCCTTCCGCCGACTTCGACGCACTTATTTAAATTCGAAAAAAACTTATTAAAACTATTGACTAAAAATTCTTCAGGAATATTTTCTATTATGTTTCGGATATTAATTTTTAATTGCTCTAAATTTTGGGGAAGTGGACTATAACACCTCTCTTTCACATATTTCCACAGAAAAAAATCAGGAACAGTCAAATCTGGTGAACGAGGTGGCCAGGAAATAGGGCCCCTCTTCCAATCCCCCGGTTTCCAAAAACGTTGCTCAGTGAATCCTTCGTAATGTTAGCATTATGTGGTGTAGCCCTACCTTGAAAATAGCTGAAATTTAATAAATTTTCTTCTTGCAATTGGGGATAAAAGAATATTTTCATCATATCAACTTCAGTCCAAGAGGTTACAGTTGGTTCATAAAAAAAGGCCCATATTTTTTTTTGCTTTGAGATACCACACCAGACTGTAATTTTTGGCGAATCTGTAACGTGTTTTTTATTGTCGAGGATTTTCTGTTGTCCAAAACCTGCAGTTATGCTTATTTACTTTTCCATTGAGGTGAAATGGGCTTCGTCTGACATTATTAGTCTATCCAAAAATGTATATTGTTCCTTACTAAATTTTGAATTCTCTCCAAAATTCAACCCTTTGGGAAAATCAGTTTCTTTTTTTTCTTGTAACTTCTTCTTTTTCATGATTTCTTGTACTGTAGTTTTAGGAATATGGACTGAACTTGAGATTTTTCTTGTTGACAATTTTGGATCTTCCTGATTTAAACCCAGAATTTGTAACGTTTTATTTAGCAAATTCTCATTGTTTACTAATTTCTTTTTACGGGCTAAAGATCCTGTACTCCAGAATTTTTTTGACCAGATTTTAATTGAATTTTTTGTGGGTGGGCTTTATTAAACATGTTTCTAAATCTTGCTGGGTTTCTTTTACTGATTTTTTCGGCAAACATAATAACAAATTTTCCTTTTTCGCTTAACGAGAACATTTTGCGCTTTAATTAAAATAACTTGTCAAAAATGACCAACAATGGCTACAATGAGGTTGTTGCTGTTATGAAACGAGATAACTTTGTTTCCACAGGCGACTTTTCAAAAAATCCTTTAAAATAATATTCCTATTCGACATACAGTCAATTCTTTGAGGCAATAAATGCTTATTTTTTAAGATAACCATAGCTTGTGTTAATTTTTTTAAAGGGGAAAGATTAAATTTTAAAAATATTGAAACTATACAGGGTGTTCCATTTAAAATAACAAAGTTGTCCTATATCGGAAAATCGGCCATTTTGTTTTTGAGCTAATGGAATGTCACATAAAAATGGTAAAGATACGAGAATAAACTTTAAAGAAATATAAGTATATTTGCGAAAACCGCATCTTGATATCTTTATTTGTTCAAAAGTTATTCGCGATCAAAATGGGTCAAAATATGGACGGCCACCCTGTATAAACAGCAGTAAGTGATTTTAAATATTTTTGTTTTCTTAAAGCTTGTATTTCCTAAATTTACCAGGGGACCTTATCTTTTTCCAAATTGGTTTTAACTTACACTTAATAAATAAAACCACGTCAGTTCATTTCACACTAAAATCTAGTTCTCATTGTTATAGTCAGTTCTAATTTTTTTTTAGTTTATCATTGTAAATAGTTGCTTTATTTATATTTGTAAATAGATTAAATTGTTTTGAGAAATTCTTCTTTTATTACTCTGGGGGAACACATTAGAAAAAGGGAGGGTTACCTTTGTGCGCTAGTGCAATCGTACCAGGTGGCAGCAAAGAACAACAGAGAGAATCCCAAGTACAGAGACGACGAGAAACAATATAGTTGTAGGCGTAATTGATAAGATCTAATAACCTAGTAGTTCTTGCATACTAAAACATCAAGAAAGAAGACCAACCCAAATATAAAAGTTCTATTTAAATTGAAATAACTACCAACTCCGAAGTGGGAAAAGTAGTTCTCGGATGTCGGCCACTATGCTACCATTAATAACTTTTACGACAAGTCGCGAGTATTTTCCCACAGTATCTAGCCTTACTGCGGTAATGCGGGGCTCTGCCGTGGTGGATTATTACTTCCCTAGCTCCAAACAAAAAGCGGACAAAGCCGCTTTCATAGAAAAAAAGTGACCAAGGTGCGCTGATAAAAAGTATCGAGGCTAGTTTTCTTAAATATACAGTTTTAATTTCTAATTTAACATTAAAATACTATAGATAAATGCTTTAATTACAAACTGAAGCTTAGTCTTTTTTTTGCAAAAACATCCTACGGAGCCAAAATATGTAGAAAAATGTTTATGTTTGGGTACAAATCTTGGTCGCACGCATCAATAAGATAAGCTATCGACTCTGGTATGACCAAATTATTTTGAAATTCTTTTTCATTTGGTCATCAAGAGGCGATATTCTTTAAAACTGTAGATTTATTATCGCTAATGAACTGGCGGTACATATGAAACGCTTTTTCCTCTTTTACAGTATCGATATCCCAATTCCTGTCAATCGGAATAGGTATAAAAACCCCCAAATGAAAGAGGTTGAGTACTTTCGGAAATAATCCGCCCTCCAAATCATTAATAATTGAATCTAATAGAGGTATGTATACTGATTTCTGAAAGTACTCTTTCACCTATTTCGACTCATAATTAAACCTGTTTTTTTGCCCCGAAATTGTACGTGGGCATTTCGATCGTAATACTTCTATGACATCCTTTTTATCATCAGCCTATCGATCTCAATAGACCGTAAAAGTGAGACTTACCGGTAACAAATAGTAAATTAGGTTGTGGGCATGACCACAGTGCCCACAACGGTGGATCTGCGCTTGCACTGTTTTGGAAAACTACAAGAGATAAAGTAAATCTAATGGCACATTTTCCAGTTCGATTTTTTAAAACAACTGCAACGGTGTAAACAGAATTGGGCTATCCTAATTCGTCTCGGAGGAACAGAGCATTTTTCAAAATTTGACGATTTTAGCACACCTTTGTTTCTCGATTGTAAGTAAACATAAAAAAAAGAGAAAGTAAGCTCGTGTAAAATTAGACGTATAATCCATTGGCATGATTATTTCCTTTTTTGGTTTTTACTGTTTGTTTTAAAATAAAATTCCCCCCTGTTATATATATATATATATATATATATATATATATATATATATATATATATATATATATATATATATATATATATAAATAAAATATAAAAAAAAAAAAAAAAAGAGGGGAAGGAAGGGAAATAACAAGACCCTTAAAAAAAGTAAAAGTCAAGAGTTTAAGGAAATTAATAATTTTTTCTTCATTGGTATTAAACCTGCATGTTTTCAACTCACATATGGTAAGAACTTTGTAAAAGGAGAATTATTTTTTTTGGGTTTTACTAACAAGAATCATTTTCTTTTTTTTTTAGATTGTCCTGATATGGAAAAAATTTTTCCGAAAGCTCGACTTTTCAATAAAGGTTAATTACTTAAAGTGGTTTTTAATTGACTGCATTTCCACTACTCGGGTTTTTTTTTTTTTTTTTTTTTTTTATATATTTATATATATATATATATATATATATATATATATATATACATCATACCGAGACAGTAGGGGAAATTTTTTTCCAGTTCTTAACAACAATTTACCCACTCCGGTAAAAACCCCCTTCGACTCTGCTGAATGCGATTTCAGTACGGCATCAAAATAGGATATTTATATCTTACCCAAAAGGGAAAAGATATTTGTCTATTAAGTAGATGCTTGGTTTCTGTTTTTCACTAAACCTGTTACAGCCCTATTGACGGGCCTTAAGGGGGAAAAAAAGGGTTCAATAACACAAAAGAAAAGGATTATTTTAATGTTTAAAAGGGTTTTGTTTTCTAATTATTTTATAAAAACAAAACGGGTTTTAAATAAGAAAAAAAACCATTCACATTCCCCCTTTAAACTACATTGACTTTAACTTTTTTTTAGCACGGGGGATGTTGCCACCATGACTAACAAGATTTTAGGAGTGAAAGAATATAAAAAGAAAAAGAATTTATAGTTAATTTAATTTTTTAACTATAAATTCTTTTCTTTTTGTTTATTTTTCACCCGTAAAACTTTGTAAAGGTGGCAACGACCCATCAAAAATTAAAAAAAGAATGGGGGGGGGGGGGGGGGGGGGGGGGGGGGGGGGGGGGGGGGGGGGGGGGGGCCTTTCAAAAAAGTTTTTAAACCCTTTTAAAAAATTTTATTAAAAATTTAAAATTTTAATTAATAAATTTAAATTTTTATATATATTTATATATATATATATATAATAAAATAATTATATTAAAAAAAATTTAAATTTATTTCGTTTTTAACCCATAAAATTTACCCCCCGGAAAATTCATTGCTTTTCTTTTTATACCTCAAAAAGGTATTTTAAAATTTAAAAACAAATTTAAAAATTTTTTATTTAAAAAAAAGTTTTTTTTTTCAAAATGTTCATTTTCCTTAAAATTATATAAAAAAAAAATTATTTTTTAAAATTTTTAAAAAATAATTTTTTTAAATAAATTAAATTTTTTTAATATTTAATTTTTTTTAATTTTTAAATTTTTTAAATTAAAAAATTTTTTAATTTAAAATCCAAATTGAAATTTTTAAAAAATTGGTTTAAAAAAATTTTTTTTTTTTTTTTTTTTTTTTAAAAAAAAAATTTTTTTTTTTAAAAAAAAAAAATTTAATTAATTTATTACGGCCCCACTTGTAGGAAATTTTTTTTTTTTTTTATTTAATCCAGAACTGATTAAGTAAAAAAGTATGGGTTTTTCAAAGTGGTTTGGAAAAATTTTGTTTCCCCCGGGGACTTTTTTTTAATTGGGAGGAGAAGGGAAAAACGGGCAGCGGGGGTTTCCATAGTTTTACACCTAGGGAATGAAAGGAAGAAGAAAGGGGGGTTCGGGGCCTCTAACTGAACGAAAAGATAAAAAGTTCCCCCGTGTTTCTCTGTTGGGAGCTGCAGAGAAGGAATTATATGGGCAACTCCTCTGAGCAGAACCGTGAAAATACCTATAAAGAGCGACAGTATAGAAGGCGACAGACCTACACGTCTTTTTACTATTTTGAACAATCACAACTATTTGGTACTTCCCTGTATTACATTTTTTAACGATTTAAATAATTGTTTTTTCATTTTTATGTCAAAAAGGTATACTTGTTAAAAGATCATATGAGCAACCTTTTTTGTGATATTTGAATTTAAAAAAATTACGACGCTTTTGATTTTATTATAGCAAAATTAAAAAAAAAATAAAACAAAATGTATAAATAAACAATAGGTATGTTAATTTTCAAAAAATAATTGTTCTTAAATTATGTTCGACAAAACATAGCCTAAGTTTTATAATTTTTAAAAATTGCACCATTTACTTTTAAGCATATGTAGGCTCCATGGTAATCACCCTTGCCTTGAAGGCCTTGCGGACCCATATTTGTATAGACTTTTATGTTTATTTTTGGGTTTGAAGTATTGACATTTCCTCATGAATCACCCTGTATATATATATTATATATATATATATATATATATATATATATATATATATATATATATATATATATATATATATATATATATATATATATATATATATATATATATATATATATATATATATATATATATATATATATATATATATATATATATATATATAAATAATTTAATAAAATAAATAATTAATTTTTAATTAATAAATAAATTTAATTTTTTTTTTTTTTTTTTTTTTTTTTTTTTTAAAAAAAAAAAAAAAAAAAAAAAAAAAATTTATAAAATTTTTTAAAAAATTAAATACATTAGGTGCGAACGGGTTTTCAAAAATATTCGTCATATAAAACCGTTTTTTACCATTTTAAAAAGTTAGACATTTGTCAATCTTTTTTGGAAAATCACAGTACACATAAACAATATCACCGTATAGTTTTTTAGTGAACTTCATTTTTTTTATTTTTTTAATAACAGATTGAATTTTAACTTTTAACAAAGGTCAAACTTGATTTCATATGACATAATAGTTTGAAACAAAAAATTAGCGACACCACAATTTATTCATATTTTTTTTTTTTGGTTAAACTTGAACTGAAATATTTTTTAAACAAAGGAAAATTTACAAAAAAAGGTTTCTTGGTTCTCGATTCAGAATTAAAAAAAAATTCGGGTCTTCATTTTTCGTCTCTACTTACCCATCACCCTGTATATATGTCTATTA